>PVHY01017287.1:0-31805 GCA_004024945.1 Uropsilus gracilis
AAAAAAAAAAAAAAAAAAAAAAAAAAAAAAAAAAAAAAAAAAAAAAAAAAAAAAAAAAAAAAAAAAAAAAAAAAAAAAAAAAAAAAAAAAAAAAAAAAAAAAAAAAAAAAAAAAAAAAAAAGACTATGGACTTAATTCAGATTTGACTTTTAAAATAACTTGAAAATTAATCTAGATAGTATCAATGCTAACTATATTTATCATTTTATTGTTTCAATCTCCTCTCATTAAAATATAAAAAGAACATAAGCATCCAGTATTTCATTGTTTTAGCCTTTAGAAAGTCATTCAAGTGAAGAAGTGTCTAAATACATTAAATTTTAACAGCAAGTTGGCAAATTCCATTTTGAAATATTTTATTATGAAAAATTTAAGATATATGAAAAATAGAATAAGAGAATAAATTTCCATATTTATTACAAGATTCAGTAATTATAAAGATTTTGCCACATATCTTACATCTATTGTTCTCTCTTCCTCTTTACCCCTCCTCTCTCTATGAACTATTGATATGAAATGCAGACACTACTTTAGCCCTATATACTTTTGAGGAGCTCTCTGAAATAGGTAAATATTTTTTTATTATACTTGGTACTGTTCTCAAGCTTAGAAATAAAAAAAATCCTTAACACTCTCTAATAGCTGGCACACATTCAATTTTCCCAGACTGTCTCCAAAAGTATTGATAGTTGTTTTATTTTAATCAGAAAATGAATAAAATCTTCACATCTTAGTCACTTGTTATTGAATTAAAGCTTTTAAGCAGTGAGCTCATCAGGCTTACATTAGTTTTTGCATTTTCTTCTACATTCTGTTTAAAGAACTTTCCCACCCAGAGTTATCTTGATTTTGTTCCCAACGTTCATGCCCCAAAAGCTGACACCACTCAAGGCGTTAAATTAACCACCCAAGAAAATCTCACAGTTCTTCCATCAATGATCC
This sequence comes from Uropsilus gracilis, assembly GCA_004024945.1. Taxonomy (NCBI): domain Eukaryota; kingdom Metazoa; phylum Chordata; class Mammalia; order Eulipotyphla; family Talpidae; genus Uropsilus; species Uropsilus gracilis. The sequence continues at coordinate 943 of PVHY01017287.1, forward strand.
ATCACCATAGTCCCTGTGCTCTTCCTACCCATTTTGACCCCTCTTCCATTTTCTCCCCAATATATGCCTCAGAGCTATGTGAACTTGCAAATTTTGTCTATTTGCTGACCCTTTCTTCAGTTTCTCTACATTCCACATATAAGTGAAGCCCTTTTTTCTTTAACTCACTTCATTTACTATAATCCCTCCCAGCTCCATCTATCTAGAAAGAAAACAAATACTATACAAAGATTAAAAATGATGTAAGAAAATAAATGTAACAATTTAGATAAATAAAAGTTGGGACTGAGTATTTGAAAGGTTTGTGAGATATTGTGCAAGTTATTTTACTTATATTTTCCCTCCTGATACACAAAAATGATATAACATAAATTTATATCTAATTTATATTTATATATAAATTTATATCTATAACATAAAAATATAAAAGCTATTTAAAAACAAAGAAAAGTTCACACAACTGGTAAAGGTAGAAGCAAGACAAATCACAGCAGAGGAGTTGAAGAGAAGGAATATATTGGAGTAAGATTCATGAATAGAAATTTTACTTTGGGGTGAAAAATTAAAATAAAAAATATAAGAAGAGATACTGAAAACTGTACCCCTACTAAAACTCAAAGACTTTCTTCCCCCACCCACTGAAGTTCCATTTAGAATATTTAATTATTTGTATTATCGTTATTATTATTATTATTATTAACAATCTGATGTAGTAAGTTACTTTATTTCTATGCTCCTGTAGTATGGGTTACTTTTTTAAATATTATATAAGCATTTTATTACTATAATATAGTTAATAATATATTAGTCTATAACTTTAACTAATTAATTTTTATTTCTTGTACTCAGGTACATAATTTAAGTATGCCAAATATAGAGTAAAGGAAGACTATCCTTTCAAATAAGTAAATCTGCATGTTCATGAAAGCTAATATAATTATGATCATAAGCCACATATTTATTAAAAACACATTCATCAACCCTGATTATTTAAAAATACAAAATGAAAACACAATGAAATATTATTAATTACTTGTGAAAATGTTACATCAAAAAGTCTAGTAACAACAAGCATTAGTGAGGATGTGGGTGGGGTAGGTAGAAACCCTTCCTTGAACTCTGTTGGTTGGAATATAAAATTGGTGTAATTTCTTGAAAATAATACAAATGTTTTTCAAAAAAACTAAAATTACTGTAACCTAGCAGTCTACTTCAAGGTATCTATTCAAATATGAGATTATTATCTACCACATTTATATGCATCACAATGTTTGTTTATTACAGCATTATTTGTAAAAGCAAAAATATGGAAACAACGTAAGTGTCTAACCGATGACTGAATAAAGAAGATGTGTGTGTGTGTGTGTATAATGGAATACTATTTAGCTATAAAGAAGATGAAATTTTGTCATTTTCAGCAAAATGTAAGGAACTTAAGTGGATTAAACTAAACAAAATTCAGAGGGAGAAAAACAAATATTAGATGATTTCACTTATATGTGCAATACCAGGAAACAAAGCAGATGAACGGACAAAACAAAGTACAAATAAACTAATGGATTTTAACAATAAAACTTGGAATATCAGTGATGAAGAGACTAGGAGGTAGGAGCAATGGTGAAGTAAGCCTAATGGATGGTGGTATCTTGTTAAAAATCTTTTAATAAATAAATGCGTCTTTAAAAATGAGTACACAACAATCAAAGGACAATCCAAAGTACAGGAATTGGAAAACAAGCACAATAAACATAGAGTCCTGTTAGTAAGATTTTACTCAACTCAGAATCTGGTTGGAAAGAAGAGTAATAAATTCTACCCCTAAAAGTCAACATGGAAATTAAGGGGACTTGACTAATAAATAATACTAGGAAAAGGCAATCATCTTAGATATCTAAACAAATATGGATTATAAAGAAAATAACAGATTACAGAAAACATGGGGTCAAAAGAACTATAGTATAATAATAACAAATGATATTAGGAGCCACTATTTGAAGGATGAAAGGGAGAACTTTTAAATACACGGTTCTTCACTTCATTCGTCCTTGTGCCATCTTCCACTCTAGCTTCCCTGCTATTCAACATGCAACCCTTGGTCTGAGCAATGAAGGTGGCTTTGTTCTGGCAGTACTTAATTTAGGTGTGGGCATGAAATGAAGTTCTAAACAGTGAGAATTGAATACTCATGAAAATTTCTGTGCTAAAAAGTTGCACATAGGGGATTACATTCTTTATTACACTAGATTACCTAGATGTGGTGATTGCAATTGCATCAGCTATTTGGGTTAATAAAGGGAGCCAGTGTAAGAAAACAATCCAAAACGCTGAACATAGCAAAAGAGAAATACAGAAAATATGAAGCTATGATCTTGAAGATGCCATTGACCTCTTAATTAAAAAAACATGAAGTCACAATACCATAAGACCTTTTGTTGTTTGAGTTAATGAATAATATATTAAGCCATTTTAGCTGTATTTTCTGCTGTTTGATGCCAAAGGCATTTTAATTTATACTTTTGTACAGTATTATATACCGTGTATATTTACAGAAAAAGCACACCTTGAAAAAAGAGGGTAGATTAGCAAGAGTTCTAAATAAATTGCCAAAATGCTCTTCCTCCTTAACACATTTTAGACCTGTTCTAGACAATATGAAGATGATATTTTACTAGAGCACTGGGACCCTAACATAATCCATACTCTGGATCAGTCACAAAAATTGATGTGCTCATATATATTTTCTTACTCTCAACAATTGCTTTTTGGTATAGATACACATAAATTTGAAGTCCCTCTTGGAATTTATGGTTCATTTCAAAAATACTACAGGTTCTCAAATTCTTCTCTGAAAAAAATTTTTTCTTATGTTAATTGAAATCATATGGTCCTCTGTAGACAATATTCTACCTTCAACCTTCTCAAGTAATATAGGTAATTTCTCCCTCAGTCCCTTACCAATAAAACTAAATGAGAAGTTATCAAGCTTGATTTCATCAATGCTTCTACTAGACCTTTCTCTATGCTTAAAACCTTTTGAGCTATATGACTCACTACTTGTTCCTGTTACTTACCAACAACCAGGATCCTTTCTTTTTTTAAATTTCTTCTCAATTCTCAAGTCTCACTAGCTACAAAATTACTCCCTTCTGAATTGTTGGCCGTTTCACCAAGCACATAGCTAATCCCTCCAATAGTCTAGGTCTGTCTTTGATCTCTATTAGATTCTATCTTATCTCAATAATTTCTCTTAGGTAGTAAGACTTACTCTATCCTAAACCTTATCATCAATCCTTGAATCCTTAAATTCTACTTCCTTCCAGCTCTCTTAACATCCCAATGTCAGCTATCTTTCTACCCCATTGAGACTTTCAATCCATTGATCCCCTCACTATTTTGTGTCTCTTACCTCTTTGATTTCCTTCCCTGTATTAAATTCTATCATCAAATTTTTTAATCACCCCCTAGTATAGGTATTCAATTCCCTGGCCCATATGATACAGGGGAAGTGACATCATTGAAAATTGGGTACCACGCTGCCCTGTTGAGTGGGGTCTGAGAGAAAGACTCAAGAGAAAAATGAGAGATGGGAAAAGGGAGACAAAAATACATGAGAATGGTGGACCAGTAAGGAGCAGGTCAAATGACCAGACCAGGTGAAAGCCCCTTGGAAGAATGAGCTGATGGAGCCATGGTGAGAGAGTGGCTAGCAGAAGAGTAGCCAGTTTGCAGAGCATGGTGTTGCAGCAAGGTGGCATTGAAAACTGGTACTTGGAGATAACCAGGGACTTGGAAAGCTGATTTTACATCAGCATTTCTTGAAAATGTTTGAAGTGCCTTGAAGAAGTAGAGCAGCTCAGAAAGCTGGAGAGAGAAGAATCAAAGAGAAGATGGCAAAGAAAGAATGGATTTTGCAGAGTGCTTGCCTCAGGTTTGGAGGGGCAAAGGGGCACCATCTTGGATATGTGTTTGGGACTTTCAGACTAAACCATAATTGAGGTAAAATAACTGGCCACTTGTAGCATTAAGGACTCTTAGTTTCCCTGTTTAATTTTCCCTGTTAATAAAACCACCTATTGTTTAAATTACATTTGATTAACAGTTGCTACGCATGGGTAGTACCAAAGTGAAAGAATCTGGGCTGTAGAAATTGCATTTTTAAAAGTGCCACTTTTTTCCTGTGACTTGCTGGTTGGAGTCCTTTGCCCTATTTTGACCCAATTTCATATCACAGTCTGTTGGATTTGTCTGACAAACCCACAAACCTAGATAAAAACAATTATGCAAAATGCTGCTTTATAACAAAGGAACTTAGTAAAAAGAAGCACAACCAAACTTCCAGGTACAATTTCAAATAAATCACCATACCTAGCATGCTCTTAATAATACCCGACAATCACACTAAATCCACTTACTCTGTTGTGGTTATTGACTTTTTCATATCTTCTTGCTCCCCAAACGTCCAACATTACCTCTCACTCTCATGCAAAACTGATGACTTTTCTTAATACTGAAAATAATCAAAGTAATTCTATCTTGTGACTAGACAAATCCTTGAATCAGAAGAATTTTTTAAAAAAAGATACACTGAGACTGGCATTTATTCCAAGGACAATAGTCAGTTTTGATGAGGCATGTGAGACAATGAGAAGATAAAAACAGTGCTAATATCTTTTATGGTATGAAAGGACAAATGTTGGAACATGGTTAGCTTAAGAAGATAAGCTATACATACTTTTGAGTTGGAATAAAGAAACACATTTATTCCATAAAATAAGTTAGCCCAGGTATAATAAATTTTAAATTATTGTATGCAGTATGAAACTGGATTATTTTATGAGTCAGATTGCCAGTATACCCTTAGATGAAAGGACCTGAGAAAGTAGAGAACAGAAGTCAAGCAGAGTAAAATACAATCTTTATTATTGCGCTCCCAGGTAAGGTTCACTGATCCTAGAGTGGGAGTCAGAAGTCACACGTACATTGAGTAGGTGGTTGCTTTTATAGGGGCAGGGACATGGGGGATGGGTTTGCTGATGTGGAGGGCAAGGTCAGCAGGAGGGTAAGATTGTTCGATGGGTGAGATGGGTGAGGTTGAACTTTGTGAACGAGATGGGTGATTTTGACAGGTGTCTCAGTTATAGCCTGGAGAGTAAGATTTGGATTGGGTGATGTCCATAGAGAACTTATTTAGCATCTTTATCCTCTCACCCGCGGAGCCTCCCAGTGCCTTCTAGCAGACCTTTCATTACACATCTATAAAAATATGTCCTCCCTGAATAGTGATATCAATCTCAAATTTTTAAGAAATAGTTACACATTTATATGCAGTGTCCAATGTTTAATTTTTTTAAAAAAAATCATGCAATACCATTCAAACAATTAAGAAAAGAAAACTGATACACAGAAAATTCACAAAACAGTATTGCCAGATTTTACTAAAACTACCATGCTTAATTTGCTAATGAGAAAAAAGACAAGCTCAAGAATTTCAAAAGAAAAAAATCATAAAATAAACCAAACTTTCAGAACTGAAAAATAACAAAAATTTAAATTTCAATGGATAACCTTATGAGCAGATTAAACAGAGGTTAAAAGAAGATTAATGAGCTGGAGAATGAACAGAAAATAAAAGAACACATTGTAAGAACCTCAGGTCCTCCTAAATACCTTTCATAGCATTAAAAGGCAGCAGATAGAAAGTGAAAACACAGTTGCCATATATATAACCAAGTAAGGACTTATATTATCCAGAATACATAAAAAACCCATACTAAAAAGAAATAAACAATGTATTGAAAAATGAACAAGAAATTTAAATGGTTACTTGAAAGAGAAACATACCTAAACAATTAATTAACTTATAAAAAGAAAACTAACCAGTTTTTTTCTAGAGGAAAAACATTTTTTTAGTGTGGGTTCTCCAAATCTACACTCCAAATCCACAGTCCCAAATCCAAAAGACCAAAATTTAAAAGATAACAATTTTAAGTATTAGAGTTTGGGACAATGGGAAACATCACACATTACCTTTGGGAGTATAAATGATACCAAAAATAATAATAATGATTGATATCTCCGAAAATTCAACCTGTAGATACCTATTGATCCAATACTTCTAATCCTAGATATATAATCAACAAAAGTGACCAACATACATGTACAGGTAAGTTCATAGCAGACTAAAAGGTCAAAAGGATAAACAATATAAATGCCCACCAACTATAGAATGCAAATAAAATTATACAGTCCTATAATAGAATATTTGATCATAATAAAAATACTTTTATTAGAGGTATTTGCAAAAATACCTGTGGATTGGATGACTTTCTCAATGCAATGTTGATACAAATGTAAAATATTACGTATTAGTTTTTAGAGTTCAAAATTAAACTGTTATTTTTCCTTACCCCTTAAACTGTAGTATTATGATTTAGAATAGTGGTTATTTTAGTGGAGGGAAAGGTGCATAGGCATTAAAAATAAACATATGAGGAGTTTTTGAGGTACTACAATTATATTTGTTTGACCAGGATGATAGTCACACAGTCTTCTCATAGCAATAACCACTGAGCTCTATATTGATATTTAGTATATATTCCAGTGGGCTATTGCTTAAAAACAAACCTTAAAAGATAAAGTAATCAGGGGAGAGTTTTGCAACTCACCACTACCACAAGAATTTACCCACCAGTAGTTACATTAATATACTGCCTTTCTACCCAATATTATTAATAAGATCAATCCCCCAACATGTGCATTAGCTTTTACCCCTGTCTGTTCCTCAAAAAGATCACTCTTAAATTTTTTTCCTGTTTCTCTCACATCATAATATTCACTTTAATAAATCATTTTCACCAACAGTATTCAATAAAGCATGACTTGTATCAAAAAAGACATTAAGTTGACAATATTTCCCCACCAACTATCATTTTAATTTTTCAGCTACTCTTTTTATAATCCCTAGGGGAAGGGGACAGTAATGCCTATAGTGATACATCTCCTTTTATGCTCTCTTAAAAACCTAAGTGATTGAATTAGAGTGTTTAAACAATAAATGTTACATAAATGAATAAAAGTGGAACTCAATACTCTTACATGTTTTGTGAGTATGAGAAAAGCCATAGGAAGGTTGTAAGTGAAACAAAAAATGAGAAAAATAGATTGATTTTTAAGAAAAATTAGCATGAACAAGATAGGAACATGTTCAAAGAAAAACAATATTCTTTAGATGAATATAGAAAAAAAAGATATTTTTTTTATTTTCCCAGGATTTATGCATTTATCAATGTGAAGAATAATAAAATATTATGATTTTTTAAAAATGACAAAGTCCCACATAATCATGATGAATTAATTAAGTTGGAATAGGGAAACCAGATAGCTAATATAGTGAAGTTTCCATCATCTTTCACTTCATTAAGAAGGGAAAGTATCCAATCCTAAAGTATGCTCGTCTCACACAAGATGTTTTCAACGATTATATCAATAGGCTAAATGGGTAGCCCATAGTAAATGCTATTTAAGTGCAAAACATAGGATTTTTTTCTGAAATGTTCAACTATTTTCTAACATGATCATTAACATTAATACTTACAGATAAGCTATTTTTTCTTCCTATTACTAAATATTTGGAAATATTTACCATCCTATAATCTCTGAAATTTCAGACCTCAAGCTGACTGAGGCTATCTCATAAACTGGACTTACTTTCAGACAATCATTTATTTACCAAATAATAGAATTTCTTTATAGCTAACTATCCCAAAGTCTTTACCTAAGAGTTCAGTCTCCAAAGACCTATTTTCATCGAGGTAGAGTAGGATAGGTAGTACTACTATTGAGAAAATCAATGAGTACCAAGTACCCTATGTGCAAAAAGAAAAAAAATGTCCATTAACTGCTCTAGTCATTCTATATTTCTTAGAATGAAGATTCCTTAACTATAACATTTATAAGAAACTTAAGATGATTCCACTAGAGCATTTAAAAAATAAACTCATATACATGTATTCATTCATTCGATAGCATTATCTACATTAATTGAATCCTTGCAATGCACCAGGGACAAAGATAACCACTCAAGAAATTAATGATCAATCTTTGAGAAAATAAGTTTATAATTCTTTGAATGAAGTGTTATAGGTATTATGTTAAAGAGAAATGAGGAATAATTCATTGATCAATGGGCTTAAGGAAGAGGGTAATAATTTAACTCAAATTACAGTAAAAATCAAGTCCACCTGTCCCAACTCCAGATAAATTCGTAGATGGTGGAGAAAGGGCAGAACAGCAGTTACAAAGGAATAATGAACCAAGGTAAATGCCCAAAAGTTCACTTCCCAAGTATCTTCAATAGGTAGCTGCCTGGGTGTTGAGTCAGCTCGGGGTGAACCTTTCATGTGCAAGTGAGTGATAGGTATAGCTAGAAAGACATGGATCTGATTTTGAAGTGCATTGTTCACCAAGCTTAGCATGCTAAACTTTTCTGAAGGCTCTGGAAGCACACCAACAGAATTTAATCATGTAAATGCCATGCTTTGATTTGCATTTAAATATCCTTCTGTAAACCTTGTGAAAGATAAATTGAGAGAAAAAGTCCGAAGGCAGGGAGAACATTCAAGAAGTTATTGTACTAATCAAGGCATAAAGAGATAAAGAAGTAAACTGAGACAGTAATAAGCAAAGATAGAGATGAGAAGTACTCCATGCCCCCAACCCTCCTAAAAAAAACAACATGGGAAGTAGGCTTCATAGATTCTGGTGACCAACTGAAGATGGGACAAGATTGGAGGAGGGAGGGGCTTAGACTGATTCCAGTTTCCTGGTTTTAGTGACGGAGTGTTATGGTGTCACTGATAAAATAATGGAAGAAACAAGGTTAGAGGGAAAGGTATGATGTTCAGTTTTTTCATAAATGGTAAATACTATAAGTCAAAAATGCATTTAAAACACCTAACCTACCAAATATCATAGCTTAGCCTCATCCATCTTAAGTATGTTCAAAACATATTGGCTTCCAGTTAGGCAATTATCTTGAGTTTCAACTCAAGAGGCACAACTGGATATTTTGTATATATGTTAGCATGCAAAAACTCATGATACGCAAAAATGTCTAGGAATGCAGTAAACTGTAGAGTATCAGTTTACCTTCATGTATTATTGAGAGACATTTTTTGCTTCAGCAGCTCAACATCACAAAGGAATGTCATATCACATTTTGGAAGCCCAAGAAAAGATCAAAATTTAATTATTTTACTGAATACATATAACTTTTGCAGCATATTAAAGTAAAAAAATTCAAGTGAAATCATTGAAATACAGGGATATATAGATATATAGCTAAGAAAAGCAGAAAAAAAAAACAAGGATTAGACTCAGATTCTGGGAAACACTAATAGTCATCAAATTTGTCAAGAATATATACCATCAAAAGTGGCTGAGAATGAGGTGCTAGATAACTGGCCAAATATAGAAATTGGGGGGGGGGAAACTAAATAGGTATTTTTGGTGAATGAAAAGTAAATGAAGACTTTGTCTAAGCAGCATTTGCATAATGGAGGGAAAAAAATGAGACATAGTAGGTTGAGGGGTACAATGATGAAGTGGGGAAAATGTGTGCATCATTTTAATAGTTTACCTTCAAAAGATGGAGAGAGATAGAAAGGTTGAAGGAACAGCTTAATTTTTAAAAATCAATTTGTAATATTTAGAGGGATTTTAATATGGTGGGGAAAGCAGATAAAAAGTGTTTGACACTACATATTGACAAAATAAATGACAGCACAAGGTTCCTAAGAAGATACTATCAGGTGAATCAGGAGGATTGAGGAGGTGGTAGTTGTGAGGATGAACAAACTAAATCCACAAATAAGTACCTATTAAAGATTAGGAACTCTATGTAATAATCATTAAAAGAGTAGGTAGAAAGAATAAATGAGTGAATGACAATGGGCTTAATCTTTCTGTTTCAATTTCCTTCCTTAAGATATTAGGGTAGACGTATCTGTCTCATTGGTATATTATAACAACTGTTAAGGATGACAGTAAATATAAGGTAGTTAACAGAAAGGTTGGTCCAAAAATAGGTTCTGTTGATTGGTAGGTCATAATATTGGTACTGAAACCACACATTAGTTTTCAATACACCGATAATTGTTCTTGGCAAACTACTGCATCCTTCACCTTATCCAAGTCTATAACTCATACACTTGACCAAAAGCAACAACAGAAAAGTAATGATGGAAACAGAATTTGCCTTAAAATCAAATGCAAATCAAAATTTGTTTTTCTTTTGTCTTGGTTATTTGGAAATGATCCCAAATTATATTACTCCTTAGTGTGGTGTAAAATCCACACCTCAAAAATGAGCATCTTCATTTCAATGCAATAAGAATCTCCCCTGCAGCCTTTAATTAATATGGGTGGGTCAGGGTATAGCCTACTGGAAATTGGAACTTCCTTCCAATTCCATAACTTCCCTAAAAATGACCCCCATTGAGCTCATGCAAATTGGGGGCACAAATTTCAGCACCTCGATTTATCCTGAAACTTGTGTTTCAAGTTCATGGACATTGAAATCGTTACTCACTTTGAATTATAGACATAAGTATTACTTTAATATAGATTTTCTCTTCTTAGTGTTAAAGAAGCAACTTTTCCTCCTAAATATTCTTGACAAATCTTATGTATATTCTATATGCCAAATATTATGTATATTATGTACACTTCATATAGCTAATATCTCAAGTACATAGTTAATATTATACTATATAACTGTTAAGGGCATATTTTTATGCCTTCTTATGCATTTTATGTACAACTTTTTATGCACAAATTCTGGGTGATATTTTGATGAATCACTGAAATATATGCTTGTTTATCACTTCTGTATATTTAATTTTCATAATATTTTGTCATTGGTTTTGCCACTTTAATTCTATGAAATCTGGAAATATGATGAAAGTACTCAAGTCCCTTGATATTATATTATTAATATAATGAGCTTATTTCCTTCTCGAAAAGTCTCTCCTTGAGGTTTCTCTGTAAGACAGTCATTTCCTTTCCTTCCTCCCCTTTTCAGTTTCATCATAGGATACAAATACAGAAATCAGAAATAAATAGCAAAATTGTTAGCATTTATTCAATGCTTATTATGTGTGGAGCATAATCTCTTAATGTACATTAATTCACCCTGATCCGAGATAGGTAATATTAGCAATACCATTTTGCATATCAGTAAACTGAGATACAAACTTGTCAAGTTCCTTCCCAGTGTGATTGGGTCAACAGGAACTGAAACTAATATCAAGAAATCATGATTCCAGACTTAAGCTCTTAATCATAAACTACACCATCTTGGAGTCCTCCAGTTAAAATATGATTCAGCAAATGAGTGGAGAAGAGATTTTTCTCCACTTTTAGGTTTCAAAGTAAGTTTTACATCTAGAAGAGGATTACCATACTACCCCACTTAAAATAGTCCAATGCAGTCTTGTGCCAATTGCTCCCTGTCATATTCACCAGTTGATTTCCTTTATTGCAAATATCCCTGCATGGAAATATCTTATGTATCATATGCCTTGTTCTCCTAATAGGATATAAGTTCTCTTATATCCTATATAAGATGGAAGCACCTTGTTTGGTTTACCTCTGTAACCAGTAATCTTAAAAGAGGAACAAGTACATATTCCATTGAAAGAAAGATGCAAGGAAGGAGGGGTTAATGCATAGATGGTATTAGAGTAACATTAATTTTGATGCACCATCCATTACTTTCTAATTTCCCTTTCAAAAGTAATTAATACATCCTGAATACTTTTCTTATAACTTTGAGCAATAAAGGAAATATATATATATAATACACACTAAGTAATAAAAGGAATATATATATTCCTCAAAAATATATTTTTTTAAATAAAATAGCATAACTTAAGCTATGTTTTCTTGAGACCAGTGTTCCTTAAGACATCACAAGGTGTAATGGATAAATGAGAAATGCTCAGTTAAGTGAAATTCAACATTGTTCTTTATTGAACTATTTCCCTGGGACTGCTATAAACCACATGCTCATGTTTCCCACATTTTTATATGTTAAAACTATACAGAGGCAGAGTCACTAACTAAGCATCCAGATAAATCACTGGAGCAACCTTGTCATTTCAGTGGGCCTGGAAAACAGAGTGCTGAATCAAAGAGGTTTAATACTGCCAAGATTTACCGCAGTAGATTTAGAATTTCTTTTCTGTTTACTGCATTTAGAGTAGAAAAGTTTTCCTATGCTATCCCACAATTGTATCTTGAAAGTACATAACATATTTGGTTTCAAGGTTTACATCAGGACTGGAATATGTCTCAGGATGGATTATACCTTGAGTATAATCTGATTAGATTATATCACATATCTGATTAGATGAGACTAAACTTGAAAATTGATGGTGGGATGAGTTAAGAATTTAGAGCTATTGGGATGGGATAAATGTGTTTGTCATGCAAGCAGAACATGAACTTGGGAGGGGGGGCAGAGATGGAATGTTATATAGATTAAATATGTGTCTAACCTCCAAGATTCATATGTTGAAACTTAGTACCTAGTCCTCATTATCTATTTCTAAGAGTTAATAGGTGATGAGAGTAGAGCTGCATTAGTAAAACTGATAATTATATAAAGGGGGGAGAGAGAGAGAGAGAGAGAGAGAGAGAGATTGAGAGAGATGCTCCCTCATTATTACCTCTGCCTTATGGGGACAGAGCACAAGGACTAGAAACTGAAAGGTGGGTTTGCAACAGACACCAAAACTGTATATCTATAAGCATGTAATTTATGGTATTCTATCATAGCAACCTGAATCAATTAAGATAGAACTTCAGTTGTTAAATGGACACAGTGAATCTGCAGTACTCTTAAGATTTCTCAAACTATTTTCACATAAAATCCTCTTCATTCCTCTTAGACAACCATGTGATAGTTTATATTTTTCAAGAGAAATGTTTTGGAACACACTGAATCTTAAAATTGTTAGGCATTTTTATTATTGGTCTTCAATTACAGAAATGGATCATTAAGTTGGTATTACCGAAGCAGAACAAATGAAGCCAAATTAGATCCCAAATCATATTAAATATTATGTCTGGTTTAGATTAATGTGTAAAGCCATTTTTCAACCTTAATAAATTTTAATAACTATCCTATATAGAATTCCATGATCACTAAGGAACACACTACAACCTTTTGATAACTAATGATTCATGATTTGAGATACAATTGACTGTTGAAGACCATGACTGGCATCTAAACTTTAATTATTTTGGAACCAGCAGTTTTGATAAGGATAGCACTGACACCACATACATATCTCCTAATATCACAGAGTTTTATTTACTTTAACTGAATTCTGCACAGAACCTCTCTTATTTAAAAGGAAGAAGCAAGGATGTAGAACATCAGAACATGAGTATAACATTCATATATTTATAATATCAAATATATATTTTATGATGAAAATGAAGCCAAACATCTTTTGATTTTTGTTCACATTTAAATGAATGCCATACTGTTTTTTTTTCACCCAAATATGACCAAATCCTATAGAGAAATCACTAGGAATCAGGACTCTGAAAATTTTTATTCATATTCAATAATCTATTAAATGATAATTGCAGGAAATAATCATATGAAACTCTTGGTTTGAAGTTGGTAAGTTTTAATCAGCAACTGACTAATAATTATATTTTATGACATCATATGTTCTAACTTTCTGAGAGATTAATATCTATTTATACTCCCGTTTTATATATATATATATATCATAATTGATTCTCTCAATAGGTTTAGGTTTGATAACTAATATTTCTTTTCTATTGAATATGTAACTCATTATATAGTCTTTTCTATTGAATATATAATTAATGTATTCTTTTCTATTCCTTAACATAAATTCAGTTTTCTAGTTAGCATATTGACGTTTAATGAACATATAATAAAGTGCTCATATAACATTTTAAAAGTCCAGTTCAGGGAACTTTGACAAATGCACACTTCCATAAAGTCACAAACCTAATCAACTATAGATTTCTATCACTCCTGAAAGTTCTTTAACCCCCTTTTTAGTTAATATACTCCTTTCTTCTGCCTAAGACAACCACAGATCTGATTTTAATAATGATAGTTTGGTGTTGCCTGTTTCAGGACTTCATATAAATTAAAATCATTCCATGAAATTATCTTGTTTTGCCTCACTTCTGTAGTTAAATATGGATTTTGCATGACATAGACCTTGCAGTATGTGTGATAGTCCTTTCCTCTGAATTTCTTTCCTATGAATTTAGTCCTTTTTCTGTAAATGTATTACTGGAAGAATATCATCCACCAACTTTAGCATGTTGCAAAAAAATATCAATAAGTTGTAAATAATCCAAAGATATTTCAAAATTTGACAAAAATGCCCACTTCTCATTCATAAGAGAAATTTACAGTAACCATTTGCAAACTATCCAAATACCTTTTTTCAACCTCCCCCCAAAACCCAGGAAAACACATACAAGGTTCAGCTTTTATCATATTTATAAAAACACCATATCTATACTTTTAAACTTTTCCCCCTCTGACTCATTTTATTAGCCTACTTTTCTTGCTTGTGCTGTTTTTCCAGTTGTACCAGTGGAAACTTAATCATGCATTTCCTTAAGATATAAGATTCCGAAACACACTCTTTATCATCGATTCCGATACACACCTCAACTCTTTGCCTACACATGCAAATAAGATACTAATTGTGTATGAAGAGGAAAAAAAAAGGGAAGCAAGAAAATGATGCTCTTTTGCAGTGTGACTATATTCTCCTAGGCCTTAATTGTTTTATGTCTGGAGGAGAAAAAAGATACAAACAGTTACATAAACATAGTTGTCAGCATTACCCAAAATCATTTCTGTATGACCAATGTGTATCAACAAAGCAACCCTTATTTAAATAACATAACATAAAATTGCAGAAAGATGCTTCCAGCATCTGGCAGAATTCAACGAGCCACCACACTTCTAGAGACTCCTTGAACATGTGGTGGGGAGGTGGGAGCCACATCACAACTGAGGCAGAAACCCAAAACCACTGGGTGTCAGTCCCTTTTCTCAGAGGCTTCCCTAAGTCGGACACAGACAAGCAATTCATCAGTGAAGACAAATGATAACAATCATTATGGTAATAACTGCCATTTATGGGAATATAATAATCATATTCTAGGCACCATATAGGCAGCCATCCAAATAGACAGGTATTATTGTAAAATTAAAGGATCAGCAAAACTAAGGCACAGAAAAATTAACAACTAACTTGCCCATGATCACTTGGCTAGTAGCTGGCAACATTTGAGTTTAACTTGTATCATCCCTTTTTAACTATTCAGAATCGCTATTTGTGAATTGATATTATCATGCATATAGTACAGTACCAAATAATTTGTATATTTAGGTGAAACTATACTATTTTATAGTAAAAGTTTGGTGAAGCGCCTGTGAAACCACCAGAAAATGGCAAAATAAAGACTCAACCCCAAGTCTATCTGGTTATAAAGCTCAAGTTCATTCAAATAGGTGTGTTACCTCTCAAGTGCTTTATAGTCTTCTTTACCTAAAGAAAATGGGAATTGTTATTACATGGAAAGTGGGTTCACTCTTAGAATTGAGAATGAATGATTATTTTCCAGTCTTCACCCACATCTATAAAGGTACATAGATGAATCTCCTCTGCAAGTATGAGACATGCTTTACATTCTACAAAGAAAGAAAAAAAAGAGGCAACAATTAAGATAGTACTCTAAATACCTATGGCTATATATAAAAAGAAATTAGAAGTAATATTTTTCTATAGATTTTTTCCTTATACAAACAGAAAATTCACTGCAATTATAAGTATAGCTTATTAAAAATGAAGCTTTTATTCAAAACTTGGAATTCAGTCCTTTTGACTTTCAAAGAAAAAATAATAGAACACCATTTTTATTAGTGGTCATAATGATTGGTTTTAAACACTCAAGTAGAGATCAAGTTGTTCAAGTAAAATTTTATAAAAATGATCAACATTAACCACTTTATGAAGTGCTGGACTGGATTCAGAAAATATTATAATTATACATGTAATTTCAGAGGCTCTTAACTCAAAAGAAGGTAACTCAAGAAGTAGAATTTGAGATTCATAATATAGATCTAAGTCTTTTGATGACATTGCTTTCATCAAAATAAAATGTTAAATACACATGCAATTTCCTTAAAAATAATCACTCTGAAGTGAGCTATGGAGAGAAAGCAATTGACCATGCTGTGAATTTGCAGTTGTACTACATTTCTCTTTATATGTTCAGAATCGTGATCCTGAGCGAGGTCTGTGTTCCCATGTGATTTTTAGCAAGCCACCTTAGCTCAAGTTATAAGAAACAGATGACAAATGGCTAAAAATATTTCTAAATGATGCTAAACCAGCAACAGTCCAGCTAAAGACCAGCTGACTCATCAAATTTGATGAGCCCTGCTGAGAAATGCTAAAATAGTCTAACCTTTGGATCAACTGTCTTAAAATGCTGATTCAGCAAAACTAATTCTCTTCACCTAAACAGGACAGAAAAGCATCTCTTTAGTACTGGAGAAGGTCAAGGACACAATGCTCATATCAACAGAATTCTGGGTTTTTCTTTTCTTCTAGGTTTTAAGGACGGAATAAGAAGGTGGGATAGTCATCTATGGATAAACATTAATTTTTCACTTCATATATTTAATGTCTTTACATTTTTCTCAAATATTTTCATCTAAACTAAAGAATGGGGGAATGGGAAGGATCTTGTTGTAAAATAAATTAGCCCTTTTGTTGCTCATTGTATCACTTCAAATAATAGTGCTCAGAATATTGGAACAGGGTCATATTTTATCACTGTTCTTGAGGAAGCAAAGTATGGAATAATATGACTGATCAAAGATAAAAAAGAAAAAAAGATCTGGAAGATATCAGACCAGATTTATGCTAGTCCCAACTGACTTAGCAAAATTGTGCCCAAATAAGCAAAGCAAAATGGCAACTCCGTTAAAATTGGGAAATAGGAAAGGAAGAGAAGGCCACTCCAAATGACTTTCTGACAAGTTGGAGTCCATACCATATGCTGCAATTTTATACAATGAGTTGTCCACTTGATGCTACTAATAATGATAGCTCTAAGAAAGAAGCATGGAATCTTCTACTTTAACAAACTGCAAGTCTGAAACTGCCGAGCTAATAATGACTGTTCAGTGTATTTCCAAGTTATTCTTATAAATGTAGTTACAAGTGTACAAGAACACTGCCTACATAAAAATTTTATACCATCTACAAATGCTTGATCTTTTTAAATAAGTTTTTTATTTTGTCTAAATCAATATCTGACTATCCTGATATATATAATATAAATTAAGATTGGGTCACATTTAATGTTCTCTCAGGGATATTCATTGTACAAAGGACAATAATAATGTCTTATAATCACCCAATTTTTGTAAAGATTGAATATTTCACTATTTGCTTAGAGATTTTTTTTAATACTGTTATTTAAGTTGTCAGATTTTGTCCCACATAATTGTTGCCAAGTTTAAGTACTTTTTTTTCTATTTGGCAACTAAAATGTTCAATTTGAATAAAATAAAATGTGATATAGATCCTGTGGATTCTTCCCATCTCAATCTAAATATCTCATGTGAAAAAAATGTTCCATAAAACTTAGTTTAGTAGATTTTCTCATATCTACATCACCCTTAGCTTTCTAGCGAGGTTAGGGTAATGATTTTTCCTTAGAAGACAAAACCAAAGTCATTTTTCCTTAAAATTAAAGACATTAAATTAAGAAGTAGCAGTTACTCTTGTTTCTTGAGTTGTAATCCACATTAAAGGCTATATGGTAGTGCTTTTAGCATGTTTGTCAATAAAATAATTATCCTGTCTACAATGAGTTAGTAATTAGAAAACAAAAGTCACAATGATCTATTTGGAACTTGACATTCAATAGATGCTTGAAAATAAATAGAAACACATGAAATCATGTGCTAATACTCCTCAGTATTTGATAGTAGCAATATCTAAGAGATTTCAGGCTTGATCTGCAAGACACAAGACAGCAACAGGAGGCAGGGAGGACAATGAGAGTAGGTCATGCTCTCTGCACTGAAAAGTATTGATAGCAGCTGGGCTCTGTTTTCTATTTGTTGTGTGACCTGGGGTAAATACTTCCTGTGTGCTCTTTACCCAGTTCTTTAGCCTAATGATAACATCTCATATAATCATGGCATAGTTGGCAAAACTAAGAAATTAATGTTCAATCAACACTATTTTAAACAAATGAATGTATGCACATCTATTGCTTTACATAATCATATAAAGTGTAACTAGGACAAATGTCAACACATCTATAAAGTTTATGATGCTAATTTGTGCATTAACCGAGAATAGATAATGACATGAACAAAATGTCCAAAAATTATTTTGCTTCCTCTGTTTTCTTTCATATTTAGTCATCTTGGAAATCCTTTCTATGTGAACAACACATGTATTTAGGACATGAAGTAGATTTGCAAGACTGTCCCGCCAGAAATAGCTAGACACCCTGGAAAAATTCCAGTTGAAAAGCCTCTAGTGAGAAATACTCTGTAACTGTCTAGTAAATCACCAGTTGAAAAGAAAAACTTTTTCATTTTTGAAATAGCAAGATAAAGCATACAGAAAATGTATGACAATATTCTTAATGAGAAGCTTGTTTTATCTCTAATGTGTAAATGTTTATCGAGTACACTGGGAAATGATTCTGGAATGCTTAGGTGTTGACATACTGCTAAGGACCATGCTAAACATCATCATTAGCTTAAGCTTAGTTACTAAAGTAACTCACAAAGCACTCCCAAAGCTTCACAGATTTTCAGCAGGGGTTCTATGTCTACCAGCTATCATTTTTCTCAGTCCCATGCAAAAGCAGTTGGGAAGAAGCAAATGCATGATGGCACTTGATTTGTGACTAAATTAACCTTGATGGTGCAGTTGGGACTTTCACATCCGAAAAACATTCAGCATTTGAAAGACTTGGGACTCCTGTCAACCTCTAAGAGAGTTCCTAATAATACTTGGTTCTGGGCTGCACTTACTGTTTTCCCTCTGCTCACATATCTTCTTATTCTACATAGTCTCTATTGTTTCCATTCAGCTCATCTTATTCACTAGACCAATAAATATTTAGGCAATATTTGTTGAAGGAATTTACACATAAATCATTTAATTACCACCACAACCCTAGAAAATTTCTGTTTTACTTAATCAAAGGTTAAAAAAAAAATTCAAAGACCTGGAGAAAAGCTCCCTTATAAATTACTGCCAGAAAGTAACCCAGCCAGTATCAAAACACAGACTTGTATGATTCCCAAGTCACTATTCTTCTATGGTGTTCTGTACATTTCAGGAAAAATTGATATGACAGAGTTCCTTTCTTTTCAATGATTTTGTGAAATCAAGTAGGTTTGATGAATTAGTATTTATTGAGCAAGAATATCTATGATTACAGTTAAATCAAATTAAAGAATTCTGGACAAAAAGAATATGTCATTATGCTTTAATAAAATGTGGCAAGAAAAGGAGAGCAAAAGAGTTATTTGTCTTTTCTTCAGTGGAGGATGGAGAGAGTAAAATAAGAAGATGGGCCTTGAATGTTAGTTTGAATTTCTACCTCACAAAGAAAAAACCCTCCTTTGATTTCGATTTCTCTTCTGTATTAGAATTCATTTTTCCATGATGATACCCACCATGCCTCTATATACGCAGTTAGTTTTTGGTTTAAAAAACATCCTAGAAATAGGTAGCATACACAATTGGCTCCCAGTAAATAAAACCACAAAGGTCAAAGTGAGCTAGGGAAGTTGGATCTCAAGAGATACGCTCATGTTGTTTGAAGACATAAAATGATTTCCTGTTTTCTTGAATTATTTTTAAACATAGTAGTTATTCATTCTAATTTCAAATATCACAGAATGAGGTCATGAATTTTATGCTTGCTTAACATTTTTTCACTTATATACAAAAGTTATTTTACCTTTGTACCTCCATTTTTTTTATCTGTACTGTAGAAGAAATTATCTCACCTGGAAGAATTAAATGAGAGCATCTATTAGCACACTGTGACATTACCTAACACACTGTGACATTACCTGACACACAGAGATCACTCAAACATTAAACATCATTGTTATTTTTATTATTCTGTTACTGTTACTTTCTAACTTTTTTCTAATTTGTATGGAAGTCTGGGCCTCAGTTTCTCAACTCTAAGTAATGAGCATAAACTCTAATGTCTCTTTCAGATACTAAATTCTACAACTTTAAATCTCATAATACTTATATATTTCTAGTTAACCCAGGATTAAACAAGAGCTTAAGACCCTCATATTTTCTTAAGCCATACCTTAATTATAATAGTATATGTGTATGGATGGATGGATTATAATTAAAAATCTTGAGCCAATTAAAAGGTTTTTACATAAGACATTCTAAAGAAACAATTCAAACTTTGGAACATCACAAATAATTTGTTTGGTTTGAAAGTGATAGTACTGCTTTAGGGAAATTGAATTATTTTCCAAAACTATAATTTAAATATTCTTACCAACATCTATGCCTTCCTGGAATGTTTTGAAGTTTTACTATGATTCTTAAAAGTAATTAACACTGAGCTCTAAATACAAAATGTTGATATAAGGAAGTAATTTTCGATATACCACCATTTTTCTCTTGTTCTTAAATATTTTCACCTTACCTATTTTCAAATTATTTTGATTAATAGTTTGCTTTGGATGATTAACTATAGTAATTTTGCTCATAAAATGCCTTCAATGCATGATAGATTTTTAAATCTCATATACTTGTAATAATTAAAGCAAATTTCATGTCTTTACACAATTCACCATTTGGGGATGAAACAAGATAATGACATGGGTTCTGTCTATACCTCCACAACTGAAAAGGCACAACCAAATGTTATTAAAGCTTGACTATGGCAAAAAAGAAGAATGCTTTTGGATATATGTATTCAATGACTCAGCAATGCATAATGGAATAGGATATACTGAGTTTCTTTCCATGTGACTTCCCTGGGACCTCTGTATACTGATTCTGAGGCCTCCGCACTAAAGTACAGCACTACTCTCTCCTGTCTTGCTCCCCCTGCTCACCTGCCTCCTGAACCCCTGTTACTGAGTTCTTTCTCTAGCTTCCACAAAACATGGCAATGTTTTCCAAGTTTCATATGTGTCTATTTTCTAATTCTAAATATTCTCGATATTCTCAGCCACTCTCCTGGTTTTTGCAAATTCTAATAGAGTGAAAATCATACTATATCTCTTGTCTACATATATCATGAACTTCCAATCTGTCTAGTCAATGAGTCAAGCTCCACCTGTCCACAAGTTCAGTGATCTCACCTCTAAGTTCTATATTGGCACCTTATTCCTCATCTTGATAATGTACTAACTGCCCTGGTATTTTGTTTCCTCTTGTGCAAAAATTAAAAAGGTGAATCTTGTGTTCTCTGGCTCTATTAATCTGTGAGATAGAAACCAAACAACTTGCATCATTGGAAAATAGAGATCAAAGAACTGATGAAGGTAGTAGATGCTTTCTAGAAAGAAGCAAGTAAACCTGATCAGTTGGACAGTACTAAAATGAATAAAACTTAGATTATAAAAGGATCTTTGGAGGACAGAGGCAGACATCTGCAAGATGCATACTGTGGATGTGCAGAGCTTGGGAATATGTTAGTGAAGAAGACAATTGTGGGTCCTACCCTCCCAGAACTTGCATGCAATGTCACTTGAAACTCAGAAAATCTGAAAATCATTAAATTTTTCTTAGTAACCCAAGACTAGACTCCAAACGTCTTATAATAATATTCAATCAAAGATACCTATGCCGTTTGACATGAACTAGCCAGATATGAGTCAACCTCTGACCTATACAATGTGATTCCAAGTCTTACATATACTACTATCAAGTCATAATTCTCATGCTTTCCAAATTTCTACCATCATAATCTAATCCATCTCACCAGTCATTACATGACTCCACTGTAATGTCCTGGGTGTTTGTCCTTTAAACTTCCCCAAACCACAGATTGATTACATGTCTTATAACCTCAGTTATCTTTCCATGAAAAATATTCTGATTATCCCAGCTCTCATTGCTATCCCTAAAACAATACAATAGCTACACTTTGCTCACAATATAAAGACCAAATTTCTTTCCTATGTTCTATATGGCCTTCCACTTCTCCCATTTTGCATCACAGCATGCTTTTGCCAGCAGTCTACACTCTAGGCATGTTGGCACAGTTTCTTGGCAGTGTATTCTTTCTCATTAGATATTTTGCTTCTAGAAGTATGGAAGAGTTCAAGTATTCTTTTTCAATTTCTTTCTTTACCTTTTTAACCTTTTCCCTTTAGCTGGATAGCAGTTCAATAATTACTTCCTTATGAAGTGTTCTCTAAGTTAAAATTTTTTAATATTCATTTATCAGTTTTAACTTTACACATGTAAGTGTAAGTGTTATCCAGGGACCTTACAGTGTGATAAATGTGTATATATACCAGGCAGCTAGAACACTGTCTGATGTTTAATAAGAATTTCATAATTTTATTTAAATTAAAGGAAAAAATGCCAATAAATTTTTGGTGAAAGGATTTTCACCATCTAATTAATCAATGTATTCACTATACCACTTATTTATTTTTTCTTTTTTTGGTGAGAATATGCTGCACACTTTTTTCAAATTTATGTTGAACTCTTTGTGGTGAAAATATTTATTTTATATTCTTTTCTCAAATTTATATTATATAGTTATAATTATATCAACTATCTTCACAGTGTTTTACATTAGATCTTGAACCTTATTTTATAACAGAAAATTGGTTCAATCCATTTTTAATCCAATCGTTTGGAATTAAAAAGGTTAAAATATCTCCCCCCCAAATGTAATAGATGTAAATAACCATCTATATAGTAAAATTATATGGCAAAAAGTCAAACTATATTAACAACAGAGAAAAAGTATAAAAGAATTAACTATCAAAATATGAACTGTTTGATATCCATAGAAATAAAAAGACAAAAATTTAAAATATAGGCAATGACCTACAGAAAGTCTGTTAATAAAATAGTATTTAAACAAAAAGAATGAAAGAGATTGTGAGAAACAAATTTCATTGAAATGAAAAATTGAAAACTTAATCAAGGGAATAAAACCAATTAAAATACAAGCATTATAAAGATTTACCTTTAAGAAACTTGCCTTGATAATTTTAAAACATAAATCTTCAATTTACCAAAATTTCCTAGTTTAAACAAAATTTATCACATAATAGAAATAGAAATAAGGAATAGGATAAGAAAAATACAGCTTTGTGACTCTCAATCAACACTCTATTAAAACATAAAATATTGGAATAAAGTAGTGTGTATCCCAGGAATTCAAGAAAAGCTCAAAGCATAATAATTTAACATCAGGTAATGCCACTAGATTAAAAGTGAGAAAAAATACATCCAAATAGGTCATTCGATAAAATTCATTATCTGTTCATGAGTTAAAAAAAAAAAAAAAACTTTCATGAAAATACTTTGAGGGGTTTTCCATGGTATTTTAAAGGAGAGCACAACTTAAATTTAGCATCATGCTTAATAGTAACACATTGTAAGTAGGAAATTTAAAGTCAGGAATAGAATCAGGAATCCCACCAGCAATCCTAACATTTAATATTGCATCAGAGATACTAGTCATTTCAATAAAGCAAAATAAAAAATAAAGAAGTAGAACATTTTAAGAGAAAGGGATACCTAGAAGGAATCACTCTTGCAGAAACGAGCCAGATAGAAAGGGACAGAAACCAAATGGTTTCACTAATATATGGTCAACCAAATGAAACTAAACAAGGGGAGAGTGGGGACCAGCTGGAGCGGGTGGGGAGGGGAGGTGGTGGGTGACCCCCAGGGACTGAAATGATGTGAAATATTTATAAATAAATTATTTTTTAAAAAAGAAAGGGATAAAACTACATTTGTATGTAGTGTTAATGCAAAATTCCAAGAGTAGACAGGCAGCTCTTAAACAAGTTTGGGGGAACAGAATGATAGCTAGACATGAGTCAAACTATAAAAATAACATTTCTATATGGCAGTTACAGTCAAATAGAAAATAATGTCTAAATTTTTAATATTTTTTACTGATTGAACATACACACATGATATATATACTTCAGGAAGTTTATAGATGTATATCTATACACTTCAGAAATATATGATATATAATATTATATATATATATATATATATATATAGCTGTCTACCCCAAGATTCTCCCATCATCTTGCCACCCATGAACTATCTTTGTCTCTTGTGCCCTCCCCCATTTTCTTCTTCCTCCCCCTTCATGTGCTATGCTTCATTCAGTTCTGTTGGCAGTTTTAAATTATTCTTGTTCATTTTCCCTGTATCTCTCATATATGAGAGACCATCCCATATTTCTCTCATTCATTCTGGTTTATTTCCATTAACATGATTCCTTCTAGCACCAACCATGTTGCTGCAAATGACATAAGCTGTTCTTCTTTGATTGATGAATCATATTCCATTGTGTAGATATACCATGTCTTTTCCAGCCATTCATTAGTTTTGGGGAATTTGGGTTGTTTCCATATCCTGGCAATTGTAAAAAAGCATATGTATCTTTTTTAATTAGTGTTTTTGTGTCCTTTGGCTAAATTCCCAGTAGTGGGATTACTGGTGGTTCCATTTCCAGTAGTTTGAGGGTCCTCCACACAGCCTTCCATAGTGACTGAACCAGTTTACACTCCACCAGCAGTGTAAGAGTGTTCCATGCCAGTACTTATTGTTTCCATTTTGTTTGTTTTGCTTTGTTTTTTTTTAAAATGGGCCATTCTTACTGGTGTAAGATGGTATCTCAGTGTGGTTTTGATTTGCATTTCCCTGATTATTAGTAACGTTGAGCATTTTTCATATGCCTATTGACCATTTGTATTTCCTCTTCAGAGAAGTGTCTTTTTAGTTCTTTTGCCCATTTTTTGACTGGGCTTTTTGCCTTGTTTCTGTTGTGTAAGTTATTTTTGTATCTTTTTTATCAGGCCCTTATCACTTATATGGAGAGCAAATATTTTCTCCCATTTGATTGGGTTTCTTTTAGTTTTGGTTATTGTCTCTTTTGTTGTCTCTTTTTAGTTTGATGTAGTCCCAGCTGTTTACATTTTCCTTCATTTTTTTGCCAGCTGTAGATATATCCTGGAAGGGGTTTCTAAAGTGCAACTCCTGGAAAGTTTTGCCCACATTTTCTTCTATGTATTTTATGGTTTCAGGTCTTACATCCAAGTCTTTTATCCATTTTGAGTTGGTTTTTGTGCAAGGTGTGAGAGCGTTATCCTGGTTCATTTTTCTTGCATATCCTGGTCCAATTTTCCCAGCACCATTTATTGAAGAGCCTATCTTTGTTCCAGGGTATGTTTTTTGCCCCTTTGTCAAAAATTACTTGACCATACAGGTGTGGCTTTGTTTCTGGGCACTCGATTCTGATCCATTGATCTGATTGTCTGTTTTTGTTCCAGTACCGTGCTGTTTTGATTATTATGTCTTCATAGTATAGTTTGAAGTCTAGTTCCATTCTCTCTTCTGTTGGTCAAGAGGGTTTTGGCTATTTTGGGCTTTTTGTTGTTCCATATGAATTTCAATAACTTTTGTTCTACCTCTTTAAAAAAATGTCATTGTGATTTTTATTGGAATTATATTGAATCTATATATTACTTTTGGTAATTGCATTTTGATGTTGTTGATTTTTCTAATCCATGAGCAGTGAATGTCTTTTCATTTTTCAATATCTTCTATTTCTTTTAAAAAGTGCTTTCTAGTTTTCTTTGTATATATCTTTCACATCTTCTGCTAACTTTGTTCCCAAGTATGTAATTTTCTTTTTTGACTGATTCTTTGTATATAGAAAGGCTATTGATTTCTGTGTTCTGATTTTGTACTAGTTAACTTACTGAATTGATTTATTATTTCAATTAGCTTTTCTGTGTTTTGGGGGGTTCTCTACATAGACTATCATATCATCTACATATAATGATAGCTTCAACCCTTCTTTCCCTATTTGAATTCCTTTTATTTCTTTCTCTTGTCATATTGCCCTAGCTAGAGGTTTCAGTATTATGTTGAAAAGGAGTGGTGAAAGTGGGCATCTTTGCCTGGTTCCAGATTTTAATTGAAAATATTTCAGTTTTTCCTCATTGAGGATGATATTTGCTGTGGGTTTGTCATATATAGCTTTTATTATATTGAGATATGTTCCTTTCATTCCAATTTTTTCAAAGGTTTTCATCATGAACGGATGCTGTACTTTATCAAATGCTTTTTCCACATCTATTGATGTTTATATGGTTTTTGGTTTTCTCCTTGTTGATGTGATGAATTATGTGATTGATTTTCTGATGTTGAACCATTCCTGTGCCCCTGGGTTGAATGCCACTTGGTCATGGTGAATAATCCTTTTTGCATTATTGGATTCAATTTGCAAGGATTATGTTTAAGTTTTTTGCATCTGTGTTCATTAGGGACATTGGTATGTAGTTTTCTTTCTTTGTGTTGTCTCTGCTTGGTTTTGGTATTAAATGTAATGTTTCCCTCATAAAATATATTCAGTAGTTTTCAGTCTTTCTCAATTTTTTGGAAGAGTTTTAGTAATACAGGTGTTATTTCATCCTTGAATGTTTGGTAGAATTCCTTTGTGAAGTCATCTGGTCCTGGGCTTTTATTTTTAGGGAGAGTCCTAATTACTGTGTTGATTTCACTGCTTGTTATTGGCTTCATTGAATCATATAGTTCATCTTTGTTCAATTTTGGGTGGTTATAATATCTAAACTTTTATTTATAACAGCAATAAAGTCTATCACATGGTCTGAAAGTCAGAAAATGCTTTACAAAATGATGAGGCTCAATGGAATCCTATGTACTGGGTTTCAGTTCAGCTTATTCTATTAGTAGCTTTCATCATATCAGTCAATTAGACATTTAGACATTGCTAAATGTCTCTAGACACTGATATTTTTATCTGAGAAATAAAATAATCATTGGCCCTTTTATCAGAGAGTTAATGTACTTTAAATGAAATCATACAAAGCACCTAAAATTATAACCAGTTCAAATTGAGTAGTAGGAGTAGCATTTTCACTATACATAAAAGAAAAAAGTATATTTAAAAATTATTGTTTTATAATGTACATACACAATTGACTAAATAGGAAATATTTGGGTAAACTTGGCAATTATATTGAATATGTTGAATTTCCCCATTTTTCAAAAGTTCTTGAGGTAACAATGGCTTACAGTATTGTGTATCATCTATACATTTAGAGCCGCACCCAGCGTCCAGTCACCAGTCTTCCACTCTAATATATTGTGGCTCCCAAACACACACAGTTTGTGTTCCTCCCTCCCTCTGGTGGCCTCAATTCTACAATTAGATTTCTATGGTTGTTATTGGTCTGGTTTAACCTAACCTTTTATTTTGTTTCTGTATATTTCTCATAAAGGTGACAGGACAGAATATTTCTCTTTCTCCTTCTGACTTACTCCAAAATATTTTGGAAAAATTTTAGGATGAATTGATTTATCTGCATAAAAATCTTTACAAAATAATATGTAAACAGAACTTTTAAATACATGCTTTCTTCTTTTATATTTCTGTATATAAATATGTTAAAATAAAGAATAAGAAAATACATCAAACTCATAACTACTGACTTTTAAAAAAGATACAGAGGTATCAGATAAAGAGAAATTTAGCTCCGTAGTGTCATCTTTTAATAATGCCATCAGCAAAATAATGATAATCAAAACAAATTTTTTTAAGTTCACAAAATTCACCAACAGAATCACCAATATTTAGAATCTGTCATGTAAACTTCAGTTAGGAAAAGACAGAGTGTGCTGCCTAACTCTCTTCCCTACCAATATATTTTTCTTTCAAAATTTACTTCAACCATCACTACTAGTCTCAATGGATAAGATTTACCAACTCAGACAAGTGCACACTATTTGACTACCTGCATCATGACCTATTTTTTTTTTTAATATTTGAGAAATACTGTCATAGGAGACAAAGAAGAGAAAATCAACCAATTCTGGGACTTGAGTAAACTGGTTCCAATCTTAGATACTTCCCATTCTCAACTACCAAATCGTCTGCTTTCTGCTTTCCCTCCAGCACTATGGAAGGATTGTCACTGTCATGAAACCATCCAACCTGTCAACTTAGGATTTTTTTTTGAGACTAGGTCTTGCTAATTTTGCCTGTGGAACTGTAGGCTCACGTTGTTGGGGCACCACAGACTCCAGCAATCCCCAGCCTCAGCTCCCCAGTAGCTGGGATTACAGGCATGCACCACCATGCCCAGCTATATTTCTTTAGAACTAGGTCTCGCTACGTGCCCCCATAGGACTCGAACCACAATCCTTGGCCCCAGCCGCGGTTTCCTAGGCTGCCGCTTACAGGCATCACCACCATGCCCATCCCTCCTTTCTTTCTTAACAAGGACTTTCTTCTTTTACAGAAGAAAGTTCTGTGTAGTTTGATGTTTTATTGGCACAAGGGGACTGCTCTGTCCCTAACAGGAGGACAAGACATTAACTCCTTCAACATGAACTGCCAATCTGTACATAAATCTGGGGAATCAGGACTAGATTTTAGTGGCTACTTAATTTTCACAGAAAACTGGAGTGACTCACTTTTTTTTCAAATTATAAGTTATTGAATAATAAAAGGTAGGTATATTCTAGAAAGCACACTAGTTTCAATCTGCTCTGGAAATACTTCTAACATAAATACATCCATTTGAAGATATTAACTGAAGTTTCTTTACTTGTAGGTTCGATGCTGAAAGCAAATTGGATAGACCAGGTGGCATGCACATTCTTTCCCAACAAAGCACTCAGCATCTTTAATCCAAAAATTACTGTATTTTAAAGAATTTTTCTTTTAATATGACAGAGAAATCCGATAGCATTCTTCTGGCTAATTATCGCCTCTCTTTTCAATTGGACAAAGAATTTAAAATGATTTATAACAAAATTTTGACCTCAGGAAATGCAAAATGCTTAGGCAATTGTTAAATGGTGTGGTTTCTTTTAACAGTTAATAGTTTCACACTCATAAAATTTCTGCTCTGCCAAACAAGGAGGGTAGCATAAGCCAAAAAATACATATCATACCACTTTTATTTTTATGATTTTGGAAACCATTAAATACTAAAAAAAATTGAAATGCAGCCACATAGGAAAGAAAATGAGACTCTGTGTCTTTAAGCTAGGGAGAAAAATAAAACCCAATCATTCCAAATGTATTGCTTTAGTCATCTGGTTTCATTCTATTAATGACCTTTAACATCTGCAAAAATATTGTGAAAAGCTAATTTTGTTTGTACTGAGGTGGTGCAGAACAGTTTCTGGCTGTCACTCTAGGATGTGCTATAAAATAAAATTGTCTTTCTGGGAGTCTGACAAAAACCTTCTGTACGGATCCAGTTTATTTACAGCATTTAGGGATGAAAAGAAAACACAATTTTACAACACGCCAACATGTGAAAAATGAATAGTTCTTACACATTTGTTTTTGAGTATTAGCAAATCCACATACAGATATCTTCCAAGATTAAAGTTTATTTAATAATATTTTATGGCATTCAACAAAAATTCTAACCAACAAAACTAGTTCTCAATAAATGTTATGTTGTTAAAACTATGAGAAAATATTATTCAACGTCTGATGTTTTGATTTACTGCAGAAACTCTTTAGGAAGGAGAAATTGCCTCATTTCCTCATTTTGTCAAGTCTTACACTTCTACTAGTTAAATAAGAATCTATGGAAAAGAGGTAGTGTCATCAGGGTGAACATATTGACTTGACATCTTTAGAGGCCAAGGTTAGAAATATACCAAGTAGCTGTCAAAAAGAATAAATCTAGTCATGCTGACTTTGTCCTTATATCCACTCATTCTCAGTGGCACTACCCAATTTTGTGAATGATTTGTGGCCCCAGGCACAGAATTGTCTAGGCCTGAAGGATGCAGGAGTTTTACGGTTCAAGAGTCTGATGAGCACCATAGACCAGACTCAGAAAGCAGGCAATAGTGAACCCCATTTCTGGAAGAGGCCTTGCAGCCAGAAGCCAAGTTTCCCAACTGATAAATAAGTTTTTCTGACATCATACTTGCCATGATGTCAAGTATTGCCACTTGAAAACGTCTCATGAAATGGAATTCCTTAATAAGATAGTGTGTTGTTTTAAGAAAACTTGGCCTTTAGAAAGTTTCTAAAATATTTAGATTTTTGTGATATTTCTTCTGAAAGATTTCCTTGGGACCTCAGGAAATTTTCTTGTGAATAATCACCCTTCATATATTTGAAAACAATTGAAAATTGTCTAAATCCAATAACACAGGGTCTATGGCATGACTTTATATTTACTCATTGTCTGGGCTTTTCAGTTATTTATACATAGAGAGCAAAGATGGGGATGCATAGATGATAGAGAGAGAGAGAAAAAGATGGATGATGGATGGATTAGACAGATTAGATAGATAGATAGATAGATAGATAGATAGATAGATAGATAGATAGATAGATAGATAGATAGATAGATAGATAGATAGATAGATAGATAGATAGATAGATAGATAGATAGATAGATAGATAGATAGATAGATAGATAGATAGATAGATAGATAGATAGATAGATAACTGTATATATAGAAAGATGATAGATACATGAA
>PVHY01017288.1:0-31800 GCA_004024945.1 Uropsilus gracilis
GAAGTGGGAAAGCCCCGGGGTAAAAAAAAAAAAAACAAAAAATAAAACAACAACAACAAAAAAAAACCACACACACACACACTTACCATATATCGGAAGAGAACAACAGGCCAAACAACCAACTACTAAACATCAACTTAACCAAACAACAATTTGCAGAAAAATGGGAGGAGTGACTGAAGGGGGGATATGGAGGGAGGAGGAAGGGGGATACAGAGGGAGATATGGAGGGAGGAGGAGGGATCCATTAATGCACAATTGTGACAAATCAATAAAATGAATTAAAAAATAAAAAATAAAAAAATTTTTAAAAAATGTTCTCAAAAGATTAAAAACTACAAACCAAGAAAATATCAGACTATTTAACAGGGAATGAGTTGACTTGCTGGGAATGGCAGATTGCACTTCTAGAATTTCTGCTCTTATTCACCAAGAGAAAATTTGTGCTTTTTCACTCTAAGGACTAATTTCACTCTAAGGACATTCAGACTATGAGGATGAGGTCCATATATTTATTAACTAAGTAAAATGATACTGTTTAGGGAATAAGGTAGAAAACAATAAAAAAAGATTTATTCAGAATCTACTATATCCTACCTACTGAACTCGGCTTTGCTAAGTGTTTTTTTATTTAACCCCAAAATACCACTTAGGTATTTCTTTCCTGTGTTATGAATGCGGAAATTGAAACTCAGTGAAGATAAGTTATCAGTTCAAAGTTAAAACAGTCGTGAGTTGAAACACTAAAACTCACAACTGTCTGAATCCAAAACTCAACACGGCTCATATGAAAGGTCATGGTCAACTCACTACAAAACATGAGCTTTGAGGAAGTGGGCAAACCACAAAGTACAAATAACTAAATATCAGCCAGAGGAGAACGCCTAGTTAATCATTTCCCAGTTGACTTTTCATATTGGAGATTGCTGTGTATCCTTTTTTTATTCATTTTCCTAGTTGCAATCCTTTTGTTCCGACTAATGAAAATTGATAATGTACTTCTGAATAGGAACAACAGCAATAAAATGAAGAAAGGACAGCAGTAAAGGCAGCCTAATAGCTAAGAAACTGAACATATAAAATATTTAATTAGAACTGAATGAAAACTTCTACTTCAAGATAGGTAAAATGTCTCTGCTGGTATTAGTAGATGCTGGTATTAATGTGTCTGATGTCTCTTGCCAACATAACATATTTACAACAGTGTCCATGCAGTATATCCTTCTGTCACTCAAATAACTCTTACACATCCTTTAAAACATAACTCAATTACCTACCACATTTACAGACTGGGTAACTTCTTCCTGCCATACATTTCTGGGGTCACTAGGAATAGTAGGGTCACTGCTACGAGCCTCAAGACTTCAGATACCGAGGTGAGGGCCCAGTTCTTCCAGGCCTATTACTTTCCCTACCAGGCATACAACACACAATGACACGCAGCTGGATTACACACAATAATATTTTCACAATAATATTTTCCAACTTTATACTTAAGTGTGTGAAAACTTGTGATGTAAGATCATGATAAATTTATGTTAATGTTTTAATCTATCTGCAGAAAACTGCACAATTACATATGGTGTAATACTCAACCACAAGAAGGACCCAGCCCCAAATTGTGTAAATTAAGGGCAATAATATTGAACAAACTATCAAATTCCTGCTCAAGAGAGTTAACTCTGTTGTCTTTCTGCAGGTCATCAAGCAAAAATTCTCAAGTCCTAGAAGTTGCCCAAATGATGTCAGTAATTGCTGTCATTCAGCACCTATGAAGCAGCAGATGGGCAGGCTCTTCATTTCAACAATCCTAAATAATTCTAACCTCACCATTTCCTAATTGGTGTCCTTTTCCCCCAGTTTCTCCTGAAATGTGTTTTCAAATATCTGGGGCTTCTCCTAT
This sequence comes from Uropsilus gracilis, assembly GCA_004024945.1. Lineage (NCBI taxonomy): Eukaryota > Metazoa > Chordata > Mammalia > Eulipotyphla > Talpidae > Uropsilus > Uropsilus gracilis. Next base: position 1,904 of record PVHY01017288.1, read on the forward strand.
AACTGAATGACCTTAAGTAACTATTTCACATGACTGAACCTCGGCCTTGTCTGTTTGGCCATCTGCAAAGCTTGCCATCGTGGCTTCGCATGAGAACACACAGAAATCTAGAGTGTGCCAAGACAGAGGTTGGCATGACTTAGGCTGGGACAATCCAGGATGAACAACATCCAGTTTTGAAGATTCCACATATGATTCATGTGTGGACCACAGACTATTTTATTATTGAACAGCAAATAAGCAATGTGTCATATTGGACCAATCATAAAAAAAACCAATGATTAAGAAAAATTAGCAGAGTTGTGGATATAAAGAAAGACTAGCCCCTCCTGCAAATATTGCTTTCTGTTGTTAATGTAAATAAGTAAACATGAAGCAGGAAGGAGACAAAGATTGAGGAAATCACAAGGGAAAACTCTATTGGTGGAGAACTCCTAGCATTTAACTCCAGGGGGAAAAAAGCACTTCCTCCTCCTGTCAGGGCCATGGGGATCCAGGTAAGGTGCTGGGATCCTTCATGAAGCCTGATTTTGCTGAATCAGTACACTAGTTACTTCTGAGAACATCCCAAAAGAGTTTCTTTCCCATGAGTTCATTTATTTTCTCAAAACAGCAGAAAAATGTCAAAACACCAGCAATTGTTCCAAGGCCTGAACATCTCAAATAACAGATCTTGCTGCCACATCCAGTCTCTCAAAACATGAATTTTATCATGTCATCCTCAGCTCAAGGACTCACTCTTGCTCTCAGATCAATCATCTTGTGTTATATGCTTCCTGTTTAGTGCGCAACCCTCATCACATACAGGAATCGCCGAGTAATTCAATTTGTATTCATTTTTTAAAATGTTTATTGTTATTACTGCTAAGTGGTAATGCCATGTTGGGCACTCAAGGGGATGCATAGCTGAATAAAGCGTGGTTGGATGCCTTAGAGAAATGCAAAATTTCCTGAAGTTGGTGCATGGGTCAATAATAGCTACACTATGAGAATCATGTGAAGCCTCAGAGAGGGCATCTAAGAGAAGAGGACACATCACCTAAAGTTTCAGGGATGAGCAGGCACTTACTGGAGAACTACAAAGAAAAAGTACTCAGGCTGAGGGCATGGCTGTGTGGCCCTAAGTAGAACACAAAAGGAGTGAGAAAAGGCAGACTATCACTATATATATCATTTGGTATTTTACTATGTGCTAGCAATTATGTCCGTTTCAGTCAAGATGAAAAAGGCAGGATCAAAGACAGTCATTGCTCATATCATCTTACTACTCTGTCCAGGTAAAATGGAGGCAGAAACATATAGATCTGGGAGAGAGCTGAGCCAGAACTGTTCCACTGACAATTGTGCTGTAGCCAAATTAACAAGGCAGAAATGTTCAGTCTTTCCTAACCCATTCATCAAAACAGATTCTAGCCATCTTCGTTCCCACTAAGTCCAAGGACTGCCTTACTCTTCAGGATCAGTTATTTGGACCTTTGGGATGCAGAGTCAGGATGCAGGCAGGAAGATAAAGACAGGGTCCCATAGCTAGGTTGAAAGCACTGAGATAAACAAAATGTAGGATAGGATCCCAAAAAGACATAGGGAGTCACCAGCAAGGCTTTCTAGAGACCCAAGACACAAAATTCAAGTATTCTAAAACTTTTTTCTTGCTATATATTAGAGTTGTCCATCTTGCTCTTTTCTGATTTTTAACCTAAATACCACCTGAGACTAGGCTATATTGGTCATGGATTTATAAGAATCTTATTAGCTATCTTAATATCATATTCACAATTAAAGAAGTCTTTTTTAACCCTTTCATTTTCCTTACCTGTAAAATGTAAACATACATAGCTGATATATTTGATGAGGAAATGAATGATTAATACAAAATTGAAGATATTTTTCCATTCCTGTGATGCCCTATCATTTTACTGTTTATTCATTTATTCATGTTTTTATCACATGCTCTTAAACTCTTTTCCTCTATACAAATTCCCATGCATTATGTTTCAGTGTGCCTAGCATACATTTCCCACCTCTTTACCCACATCTTAGATATAATTAATATAATAATTTGTGCACTTAATGTGTATAATATGATTTAATACATGTATATACATTATAAACTGTTTACCACAATAAGGTTAGCTAATCTCACCTACTGAAAATTGTTAGGTAAGAACATTTAAAATCTACTCACTTAGCAACTTTCAAGCATAAAATACACTATTGTTAACTACAGTCCCCAGTCTGTACTTTAGATTCCTAGGAACCTTTCCTCTTGTAACTGGAAGTTTGCTTCCCTTGACCAGCATCTCCATATCCAGCCTCTATTCTACTCTCTGCTTCTATAAGTTTCACTTTTTTAGATTCCACTTGTAAATGGCACTGCTGTCCTCTTTTTAAAGTACAGGTTTCACTTTTGGATAGTGTTGTAAACCACCAAGTCTCCAGCCCCTGCTCCCTATGGGTATGTATATTTAACACAACCTAGGTAACTGTGAATTCTCCTCATAGCCAAAGCCGATGCAGTCACATGCTCAGGCTGGTCAATCAGAGTGCTTGGGATATTTCAAACTTGGGCTGGGATAGAGGTTTTACCTCTACAGTTAAGATTTTAAAAATATAAACATAAGCATCTAATTCCAGGCACCAGCTTAGAGAATTTTTGTAAAATGAAGCCAACTCACAGAGAAAAGGAAACAGATGAGGAAAGGTAAATGGAGGCCCTGGTTCACCTAGGAGCTGATTACAGGAGTGGATAAATGTAATCCCAATCGCTAAGCTAATCTGAGGTGATTTTTTATCTCAGGTGCACGGCAGAGTTCTGGCTAACAGAGACCTGCTGAGACTTCATTGGATGAGGTCTCCCTATTCTATGGGTCACCTTGATGTCTCATACCTACAGCACCATTGCCTCCGGTACAATTGAATTACTCTATAGAAACAATAGATATAAAACATTTCAGAAACATGAAAAACTTGTGACCCAGCAATTCTGCTCTGGGTAATTTATCCTAAGACAAGAATTTGGAAATGTTTAGAGATTTGTCCATAAGGATTTTCATTATAATATTGTGAAAAGTTGCAACAGATTCAAAAGTTCCAGAGTAGCTGTTCATAGGAGATTGTTTAAGGAAATTGATATCCTATTCATACTGTGGGAGTCTACTTAAAAAAAAAAAATCCTATGACAGAGATGTTCACACTATTAATAACTGAAAAATAAAAGGGTAGCAAGATAATATGTACATGGAATGGTCTCATTTCTTTCGTAAGTGTACTTACATATAACTAGGTATATACATACATATATACCTACATACATATACATACATACATATACATACATATATGCCTACGTATATACATGTGTGAACAAGAAAAGGCTCAGAGAATAGCTTCAAAATGTTAATTGTGTGCATCTCTGGATATATAGCATTTTATGTTTTACTTTTCCCCTTTTTGCCTATTTTATATATATTTATATGTAATGAGAAATAATGGAACTATTTTTTTTAAATATATAGGAAAAATTTCTATGAAAATATCTAACCTCAAAATCCTCATTTTGCGAGAAGGAATATGAGGCTGTGCAGTGTGTCCAACTACTACATGAGCAAATGGCGAAACTACCACCCATGTGCAGGGCGGAGTACCTTCCATGAGGCCTGTGAGCCACTATTCTGGGCATTCAGGCTCACTTCATCTAACTCTGTGCTGGGAACCACCCTGAACACAATCTAAACACAAGCACAGTTACATAGGGGAGCTGTAGCAAACAGAAATGGCACCTTGATTTCATCGCATGTATTGGCTTCATTGCTTTAAAAAATAGTGCTGACATTACCTTCCAGAATTGTATTATAGGATGGGATTTATTATGGAACTGGGACCAAATGCTTCAATTAATAGGCAGAACATAGGTTTAATATTAGTGGAGTCATATTTTTGCAGCTGTTCTAGTTTTCAATTTTTCCAAGCTTAATTTCCTACCTTTGTGATTTTTAACAAATGGAAAGATTATGTATGTTCATTTATAATAATTGGCTATATGCTTCCACTAACTTATAAAGATTCAATAATTTTCAGGAATCATAACAGACCATGACCTATAAATTCAATTTCCAATGGTAAAAATCCCCTGACCAGAGTGGATGTTGATGACGAACTAATGTGCTCTGTAGCAATTTGTTTTGAGCACTGAATTGACCTGTAAGTGTTCCAGATACTGCCTGACGAAAATGGGTTTTATTATTTTCCATTAGCAGCTGCTACAGCAAAATGAACGACCAGTCCACAAGGGAAATAAAAGTGCTTCCCTCTTCTCAGTAGCCTCTGTTGCAAATGTAAACAAACCCAGCTCCTCCTTTGCCCACTTCCCCTCCTCCCACCCACTTCACATTGAAATTTTCACACTCAAAGACCACAACTGCAAAATCCTTGGCATAGAATTAAAACTTCATGGCATTTATGTGCTGTACTTACAGAGCACCTACTATGCACACAGCATTTTCCTGATGCTGAGGGTATAAGGGAAATTGAGGAGACAACACAGGAGAAGCAAAACACTGGAAAAAGTGGCCCTGAACTGAAACCATCATTGAGCCATCCTTATTAAAGCACCAAGTGTTTTTGCTGTTAATACTTTATACATATACATATGTATACATATATCTATACATACATCTATACATATATCTTTCTCATCTCAGCAGCTTTACAAAATAGATAGTATGATCCCTATTCCATACATGTTAGGAAAGAAAGGAGAAGGGAAGGGAAAGAAGGAGGTGAGAGGCAAAGAAAGGAAAAGAAAGACACCTGGCATGGGAAAGGAAAGGACACAGCTAATTAGTGATATGGTTGAGTTTCAAATCCGGTTTTGGCACTGAAGTCTGTACCCTTCACAGTGCTGATGCGGGAATTGATCAAGTCCACAAGCCATAGTTAATGAAAGATAGTGTGCTCTGTTGGGAAACCTGAGACCTTAACCTCAGTCCGAGAACCTGGGAGCTCCTTTTAACTTGAGACAGCTGTTCAAACTTCAGTTTATCTCTAAAAGGGAATGATAACAGCTTTTTTCATATAGATAAAGCTTAAACAAGATTCAATGTAATCATGTAGGTAATATTGCTGATACAGGGTAGTACCCAAAAATGTTACCTCCATTTAAACAATGAAAAGTGTCCTCAAGTTGTCCTAAAAATGAGGGCAAGGAGGAAGACTGGAATGATCTAAAAAATGTGCTTAAAACCTAGAGTTAAGCACCTGAAAATATTCCATGGCTAACTTGGCCTTCCAGCATTGATCTTGCAGAAAGTCTCTCTGGCCATTGTAGTGGTCTGCTTTATCCTCAGCTACTGCTTGCGCTTATGAGAAGTCTTTGTTTCTACAAGTTAACCACAAGTCTCTCACAATTTTCATGAAGCAGTGCCAAGGTAGGTGACAGATCACTGTGCATGGGCTTGCACCCACGCACACAACTACAAGACCACTCAGGCTCAAGGAATAATGACAGTGGGGTTTATTTCACAAAAGGAGATTGGGGAAACAAGAGGCTTCTAAGACCTCAAGTGGCCACTATCACACCCCAGAGAATGTCCACAGCGTCCAGCAGTCCCAAGCAAAAGGCTAATTGTGCAAGATGGCACTGTCCTGTCAACACGGGCCAGGGGCTCTTTGCACATCAGCAAGCAGTGGGCCAGGATCACAGTGACAACCAGGTGCACACAGGTGGGGCTCCTGAGATGATCCAGCATCTTCTCACAGGAACAATCTGAAGGCCAAGCTGGAGAGCATTAGATCCTGGTCAAACAGCAGTGGGGGAAACACCACGAGGCAATGTCAAATGATCAGAAGCAGCGGAAAGTTCTCAAAGGTGACACCAGCACAGAGTGCGGGTCCCCCACAAACAGTACCTAACAGGAAATGTCAGACCCATCAGTGTTAACAGCTGTAGGGTAAGTGATTTGCTGAGGCCTTTTCCTCCATTAGCTTGTAGGACCAGCACCTGTGGTATTACACCCTCCCCATGATTGTGTATATGCCTGGCCCAGTGGGTGTGCACATTCGTGAGTGGGGACACGTGAGCCTGGGAAGCAAGGCTGAAAGGGTGGCATCGCTCAAGAGAGTGCAAGCATATGACAGAGATCACAAGAGAACTCCAGAGGGAGAAAGAAGCCAGAGAAAGAATGTGAAGATTTCTGAGGGGCTGGAGGGCTCACCTGCCTCCCTGGCACCCGCAGCCCTGCCTGGGCCTGCCTGGTGTGTCTGTGTAACTGCTAGGATAAAGAAGGGACACAGATTAGTGACCCTGATGTTCGCACTGCAGCTGGTATCAAGAACAGACTGCCTACGCGACAACAGCTCTCTGTGAGCTATCAGCGAAGCAACAGCACAACTCTTTGAGACCCCAGGTCCAGGCCTGTGGTGCTCCTTTCAGGCAACGGCAGAGGCAAGTTGGAGGCAGATGCAGCAGGCAAGTCTCTGTGATCTTCAGTTTCTCTTCTCTCTTCAGAAGCCAGCTGCATTGATGCTTCCTCTTTCTTCAAAGGTAAGACGCTGATTCTTCTCAGTAGGCCAGGAACCAAATGCTTAAGGGGCCCCTTGCCCAGCTTTGTATCCTCTTTCAGGGTCCCCAGCCCCCACCCACTTACCACTCTACAGGCCTTATTGGACCATTTTCAATCCTAAGCAACAATTGGACCATTTAGCACCAATCAACTCATTTCCTGTGGTCAGGCTGAATAACTGAGCTGGGCTTGAACCTGATTGGTTCATTTAGCTCACATCTGACTCTACCATTCAGGTGCCAAATATAAACAGGAAAATTTGGCACCAGCACATATCCAACCTACCCTGACCTCAGGGCAGACTCACGGGCTGGAGCTGGTCTCTATACCCAGTAGTCCTTCAGTGGGGCCAGGTATAACAAGATAAGAGGTGGGAAGGGGCCTGCAGTGGCACTGGGACAGGGGTTGCCCCTGCTCTAGGCATCCACTGGGAGCCCATCCATTGGCCCAGGACTTTATAGGACTCTGCTCTCTGTGGTTCTAGGGACTTGCAGCGCTGGGGCTGCTCTGGACCGGGGTGATGGGGCTTGCTGTTGCCTCCTCTGTCAGTTTGTTCCTGCATAGGGCAACCTTAGCACTGCAACCCCACTGGGGGTCCATGTCCTGGAATGGTGTGGCAGCGGCACTATGCCCACTATACATGCTGCCTGCCCGCTGTGCTGCCCACTATGGGCCAGGCAAACAGCCCAGCCTGCTGAGGTGGGCCTCAGCAGCCTCATTGTAGGGCAGCCCACAGGGAAAGTCCTACTCTGCCTCTGAAGCCTTAGGAGTCAAGGTGCTCCAGATGGGCTTGTGCGGGGGAAGGGCTGCCCACCGGCAACAGGCTCTGGGAAAGGCGGGAACTCCTGCCACTACCGCACCACCACTTCCAGAGCAGTGTGGGAAACCACGCAACAACTGCCAACCACTTCTGGCTGCCTGCACGGCCAGCCCTCCATCTGTACTCATGGAGGACCCCGTTGGCACCGACAAAGCCAGCACATCCTGCCTATCAGGTGTCGGCAAAGAACCAGTTTTGTCCCACGATTTGTGTTACTGGGATCTGGTTTCCTTAACACTTTGAGTATTTGCATTCTGCCAAGCAATCCTTTATCTGGCAAATGCATACTTATATTCATAGCAGTGAGGTACATGGCCATTTAAGGAAATCATTTCTCAAAGATTTATTTTCTCTCCAGAGAGGGAGGGAGGAAAGGAGGGAAGGCGGTAGGGAGGGAAGGAGGGAGGGAGGGAGGGAAGGAGGAAGGAAGGAAGGAAGGAAGGAAGGAAGGAAGGAAGGAAGGAAGGAAGGAAGGAAGGAAGGAAGGAAGGAAGGAAGGAAGGAAGGAAGGAAGGAAGGAAGGAAGGAAGGAAGGAAGGAAGGAAGACTACATTGTCCCCTGTACTGACTTTTCCACTTTTTACCTGCTAAATGAAAGTTTGACCCAAAATGCTTTTCTCTGACCTTTCTTCTCTTGCTACTGTCTCCCTGGGTGAGCTCATCTAATTCCATGGTTTCAACACCCACCTAATATATGTGATTCCTAATCTTTCTCTAGCCATGACCTCTCATCCTCAGCTGCATTCTTAGCTGTCTGCCAACCAGCACTACCCAGATACATCATTGATATCCAAGCTGTGAATTACATTTCCAAAGGTTGTGTCCTCCTCTGTCTCTGGTTTGTTCAAGGTCCCACCATTTCCCAGTCTACATCAAAACTAGCAACCATCTTTATGTCTGTCTCCTCAGGTGCCCTCCACTTACAGATCTTTCGTTTCCTCAGAGCAACTCCATTGATATCCATTTCCTCCTATCTATCATTTCTACCACTGTCCTGGAGAAATGCTGTTGTAGCTCATGTGCATTCCCACCATAACCTCCAAACTGATTTCCTGCTTTTAGTCTCTCTAATCCATTTTAGACATTGCTAACAGATTCATATAATTCTTGATATATAGTTCTGCTCACCACTCACAGATTGCAATGGCCATTGTTTACTGACTGAAGAAAACAGGAATTTATACCAGGTCTTCCAGAGTCTACTTGCTATTAACCTTGCCAGCTCTATGGCCACTGTTTCTCTGCCCATCCCCAGGTCTCAATTAAACAAGAATGTTTCATGCTATTCCCTCCCCATGAAGGTCCTCTTCCTTAGATTTTTAAAACCCTTCTTCGTTCTTGGGCCCTGTTCAAATGTCATTTGCCTATGTAATAAAGGGTCTCCTTTCATTCCTTTCCTAATTCCCTTCTTTTTTATCATTACATTATACATTTTCATCTAATCCTTAACTCTTTACCCAGGCATACCTGGGGGTTGGTGTAGTAAGTGAATAGCACAGACATACCTTCTCAGGTGCATTCATCTTTCTGGCAAGTTTCAAATCCAAGTTAAAACTGGAAAACTATGATCTCCTAGTTCTAATCAACTGCTTTCATTCTGTGAATCTGAACAAAAAGTTCAATGATCTTCATTTGGAAGGATACAGATTCCCACAAGCTTAGTGGGAAAACCAAGGATAAATGCAAAGACAGGTAACCAACAGGAAAAGGCAGCCACTGGGGTCATGTAAATTAAACTGCTCTTGGGCTTCCGAGAAGAATTGAGGGGTTTCATTGGTAAGGAACCCAAGACTGAATATAAAGCTGAGAAACTGACCAAATTGCAAATCAAAGTTGAATGTCAAAATTAAGATTTGGCTGCACCAAACACCAACATTTCTACTATAGTTTGGACAAGTCCAGATGATGTTGACTTCCAGAGCCCTCACATATTTGTAAGTGACAGTTGGATCGGCTGCACATCTAGAGATGCCCAAGACTGATGGCAGAGGACTTTCAGAATTTTTCTGTCCTTTTTTGAGTTATTGTGGTGGTAGTGGTAGTAGTGGTGATGTGTTCATATGTTCATGTGAACCTATGGTTGGACAGTAGTTGTATTGCTGGCTAAAGAGTACTCATTTGGAGGGACTTCTCTACTATTTAGTAATAGTTCTTAACTAATGACAACATCCAACAACCTGAAGGTTGTCAGACTCTTCTCAGCCAGGAACAGAGGTCTGAGAACTAAGAAAGAGAAGATGTTTCCACCAGAAATACCAGAAAAAGTCATTACAATGGCAATTTTTTATATTCATTTGATTGTATCCATACAAGTTTTCCTAGACAGTTAGATGCCTTTTGAAGCAAAGTTACAATGTGTTTACTTAGAAAGAAGAAAGAGGAGGCGAAGAAAGAAAGGAGACAAGGAGACAGGGGGGAAAACAAAAGAAAGGGAGGAAGGAAGGAAGGCGTGAGTAAACAAGAAGAGAAAAAAGAAATATTCCTATTAAAGCATTCAGAATAAAAGGGAAAATTCCTAGAATCACAGCCAACTGTCATGGGAGAAATTTTTCTTTCTGATCTATTTTTGGCAGTGAGTTCAACTTCATGCATCATTGTTTTACTTATGGCATGTACAGTAGCCAGAGAGGAACCCATAATATCTTTTCTGTCTGGTGAGAATCTTATATTCCTATGCACGGTGAAAAATGACCTGTTCACAACAATTTTTTTTCTTCAGGCATCACAGTCTTTTAAATATCTCTGAATCTGTAGAACACATTTAAAAGGAAAAGGACTTTTACAATTTATAAGACACAGAGACCACGGTACAAATTAATAGAGGGCACGTAACAGTCGGAGCAGCATCATTTTTACCAAGGCTGTCAATGAAAACAAAGCACTGGAGTGTGAGGGATGTGAAAGAACAAAGGCTACAGACATCCACTTTCAGGAATTTTTTTTTCCTCTTAAAGTAAGACTAGTACCTCAAATATTTTAGCAAGGGCAGAAAATTAGATTTACTCAGGGGAGAAAAATAATTACAAATGGCTTAAGTCAGCTTAACATTTTTGCCACATTATCCTTTATTTTCATTTTAACCCTCTGGAAATGCTGTGTTTTGTGGTAGTGGCTTTTGAATCATAGTAATTCAATGTTTCAGTTGTTTTCATCCTTTAGTGGAGATTTTTCAAAAACGTGAACTCTTCACAGGAAAATATCTGCAACATTAGAAACTGACTCACGTTTCCTAGTTTTTCATGAAACAATGACATTTTTTCCCTTTGATGCTCTCATCTAACTCCACAGGAAATTTTACTACCGAGCTGCTTTCATCTCTTTCCTGGTTTGAAGATAAATGATCCTTGGTCTCCTTTAGACCTGCATAAATCACAAAGCAATCTACTAAGAGATGCCTGTGGCAAGCAGCTTCAACCAGAATCAAAAGGACAGTCAGAAATATCCACACTGCTTACACAAGGAGTAACTGAAGCAGAGTAATCCAAATACTGAATTCCCTTTTCTTACACATACAAAGCGTGGCTCACTGGGGGCTGTTGAGAAATATGAATTAGCTCCTCTCTGAAATAAAGCACCATGGCTTCTTTTGTAGGCAAGTAACTCCTCTTTCTCAGCAAGAACATGGCCTGCTAGAAACCAAATCCTTACAAGAAATATATTGATCAAGATTCATTTCCTTGAGTGTTTAATTATTGTTGATTTTGTTTCTTATTACACACACATTAATGGAATACCATCTGGAAGGGGGAAAGGGTATCAACCATAATCCTGCCATCCAATGAGTTAAAAATAATTCCATTTGCCTCTGTATATGCATCATTTTTAATAGAACCTATTGGGGCAGATATAGAATTTTCCATAATATTCTTCTATTTTTACTTTACAAAAGTATTTTCTTCATTGCACACATAATCTTCCTGTTTCCCAAGGGATAAAATTCTATCAGGTGATAATGCTCTATATTTATTTAACTCACATCCTGTTGGACCATAAGACCCTAAATGATAACATAAAGAAATGCTTCCTAATCCCAGGAACTGCAGATAAACTGGGTTTTGAGTTCTGACTCTGTGTAGGGCCCTCTAGCTGATTACTCTTTTTCTCTAGGTTTCCAATTTTTTCTTTATGTAAAAATGAGAACAATGCTAACATCTCTTTTAAAGGGTTACTGAGATAACTAAATGAGACAGAGCATGTAAATCCATAGCATCTCACCAGGCTCATAGTAAACACTCAGTAGATGTTGACTTTATTAATAATAAAGTTTTTTTTACCTGAGATAATTATGTTAGATAATAAAAGAAAAATCCTTTCATTTACTTAAGGGGGGAGTGAAATCTGATCTTCAGCTTTTCTCACTGTTAGGTAATTTCCCCATCCTTATTCTCTCTTCCAAGCACAAGCCAGAAGCCAAAGTGTCTGCTACCCTGGCAGGCAAAGGCACCCTGTGCTTTGATCTAATGTTAAGATAGGGGTTGGCTGTTGACCTAGTCCCCCAGAACTGTAGCACAGAGGGAAAACTTAGCTGACCAAATCTAACTGTCACAATGTGATGAAAAGAAATGGAGACTGTAAGAAATGATCTGTTCCAAGTTGTGGTGAACAAGACTGGACCACAGCCTCTCAACTTCTTTGTCTTTGTTCTTTGCTTCCTTCTGCTGCAAGTCTGGCCCTGTTAACAAAATATTGAAGATAGCTACGGGAATTGATGTCATGAACTTCACTTCCCAGCCCTGAAGTCTCTGTTGGTCTCCTTGCTTCTATGATGAGGTCACCTTTCCTGGAAATACCTACAATTTCTTTCACAAGCCTTCAGCCATGTGTGTGGCAATGAGATCAGCACCACCAAAACTAATGATCCCTTGTTAAAGAGAATAAGTGTTTGAGCTCATTCAAAACCACATGCAAATCTAGAATGCCATTTTCTTATACTTCAAAAATAGGAGAACACAGTGTTCTTTATTTACTCCCTCTTCCTACTCCCAGTTGCTTTCAATATCTATGTTTGTATTTAGTCATTCCTTTCCTCCGTTACTAGAAGGAACCAGATTGTTCTAATAGATCTTTCCAAGTAGTTACAATTTGATATTAAATAGAGAGAACTCACTGTTTCGTAGTATGGAAATCTATTCTCAAAAAAGCCAAGAATACCAAGAAGCTTTCATTAAAGTATGAATAAGCATCTGAATTCCAGTTTATCAATACAGAAGATATTATCAGAGATACACACACACACACACACACACATACACATACACACATGCGTGTTTCTGATAAAGTCTGTCACCAAAAATTATCTTTACAAAAGCTCCACACAATCTATTGGCTTGTATCTGTAGGTGTCTGTAGCTTCGTTTTTACCCATTGATATGTTTGCTTTTTTTAAAAAAAAAAAGGTATTTTTAAAGGCTTCGTTCTTTTTTGATAAGGAAATTTCAAGTGATGTGAACATAAAATTTGTACAGGATTTTAAAGAAAGATATCTTTAGAAATTTCTAATGCTCTTCATCCACTAACTCAAAATAACTTAGCTGAGTGTTGTGAACAAGAAAGAAATGAATAAAAATAATTGTGTCATTAGACAATTTTAATATGAAAATCATTCCTCCAAAATGGTAGTAAATATTTGGTTCGCCTGAAGAAACGGAATGTTATTCAAAGTGCTAAAAAGCTCAACTCACATCACATTTCAAAAAAAATTAGTTGAGTTCATAAGATGTTTACTGAGCTTACCTTTATCATAACAGCATTAGGTTTGAGGGGAAATCTTATGTCTCATGTTTGCTCTTAGGAAGACTTACTTCTTTCTTTCCATATGGCACATATTCTCTGTTGTCCTCTCTTTTCACCTATAAACTGCTATCCCCAACTCAGCCATGGGAGTGAGGTTCCTTCTAAAATATCAGCATTAAATAAATAAAATTAATTCATATTTCCATGTAACCACTGTGTATCAACTATTACAGAGTAGCTGTGAAAAATAAAAAGAGCTGGCCTGGACCTGAATCCGAGCTTATGGTCAGCATCATATTTCCTTTTGATTCTGGTAAGTGAAGCCCAAACAATAACCACAGAGGAGGGGGTTCTAGAAGTGATAGCCTAAAAACAATCATGGCATGGGATCAGGATTACAGTTCCCGGGTGACCTGTGGGAGACCTTTGGAGTATACAAAAATGTAAGAAAAAAATACCTATATGATCATTTTTTTAATATTTAAAAAAATTTTAAATAAAAATATAAAAAAGCATGGGCTCTTTGCCAGACTCACAGTAAGAGAGCAGAGCAGGGCAGGACAGATCCTCATTTTGAGAAGCCAGCTTCCAAACCTTTTACTTAAGCAACTCCCCCATCACTGCTACCATCTACTGAGCTCTTGCTTTGGGCCACACTGAACACATTCAGTCTTTATAACAAACTTATAAAGTTGAGATTGCAATTCCCATTTTACTGATGTCAAAACTGGTTCAGGCAGTTCAAGTTTTGAAGAATGTGTCCAGAACAGATCCTCCTAAGACCTGTAGACAATTTTAAGTAATTTGAGCTAAGGCCAATCAAGGTTCTACAGGTTAACTTTTTGCCATTTCCTTAACTACCTAGAGGGATGAAAACAAGAGTATTACCCAGAATTAGGATTTTTACCATAAGTAACCTCTCAATAAAATCTGTGTATGTAGCAGAGCAGATCTAATGATAGAGCATCTGGTCTCTGCTTTAGGAGTGACCCCTCTTCATCAGGTGACTCTCTTTTCTCCAATAAGTCCGAGACCCCTATTCTGTTCCTTAGCTCAGGGTTTATACCTTCATCTCCCCCCACTGACTTTAGAACCTGCCTCAATGTAATTTCTTTATATCTTTATAACTGCTTTTTCTCCCTCCTCCTATTAATCCATTTGAATTTCATTTGATTGCTCAATTAACCTCAGACAAACCCAGAGAAGTAGGGAAAGTTTCCTCTCCATCTCTACATTGTCATATAGCTTTAAAAAGTGGCAAAACAGGACTCTCAAAACAGGCCTAATACTTCTGCCAAACTTCCTAATCATATGGTAGTCACCAACTGTGCCAGTACTCTTGCCTATCATGTCCACCTTTTCTGTGCCTTCAGGAAGATCCAGAAAGCAGGAAGATCAGGCTCATTATAAAGAAAAAGGAAGAAAAAGCTTTAAACCAGAATCCAAACATTCATTATAGCCATCAACAACCTCTCTCCATTATTATCATTGCACTAAGCTATATAACATGAAATGCTGTTGCCCAGAGTTGTACTAAAGATATATTGACTAAATATAAAAACAGCCCATTAACTTTTAAGAATTTTCTTCTCTAAATTCCATATGGAATATGCAAATTAATTAAGCTTGCTCTATAAACTGGAGCTAATCCGTCTTAACCAGCTTGAAGAGTCACTATGCTATTCAATATTCAGAAAACCACCAAATTAAGCACATTTCTGACACAAAAGGGCACATAAACATTTTATTGTAAAATAACAGTGCATTCATCCAAATAGCTAAATAAAGATTTCTGCCTGAGTTTCAATATTTTTCAACACAGAAAGATGTCCAGAATTAATGTCAGGTTTCTAGAGCCCTTCATTTCCTCTGCTACCAACAAGGCTGCTGATCAAATGACAGGTAACACACTTGTTAATTCAGTTTTCACATCTTTTTGTTTGAAAACAATTAAAACCATGTTCATTTTGCTTAGTCGTTAAGAGGATGATTTTGTTATTCAATGAATTTGGGTTTATGTCAGCTCTATAGTATCGTTAATTATTTAATCTCTCCAAGCTTATTCTGTAAACTGGGAGCAATAAGGACTTCCTCACAGTGATTACAAAAGTCACTTGACACAATGCCTGGTACAAAGTGGGAAATGATACTGTTGTGGAGGCAGAGGAAGGATCACTATTATTTGGAAGTGTTTATGGAAAGAACAAAAAAATCAGTAGAGGTTAAGAGACTTGGGTTTCTTGAGAGAACAGGATTGGCCTGGTATTTTTATTTCTTCCAGAGGTACTTTGCAGAATCTTGTCCATCATAATCCCATGTGCACATTGGAGGCCATTAACACATATGGCTCCAGTTCTTCTACGTGAATAGGGATGGATTGCTCAATAGGAATGGCTGTGTTTTAATGTTTTAAGTGCTATTTTTCCCTGAGGCTTTCAGTATGTCACTTTATTTCAAAAACAAGTGTCTCACATGTCTAGAAAACCATGTGCTGAGCCTCACTGTCAGGGATTCTGTTTATTCAGGAAAAGGTCATCAACTTGTAGAGAATCTTATTTTTATTCCAAGCTGACGTGCATAAATACAAAGAGTTTGGGTCCTTTATGGTATATATTAACTAATATATACCATCCAGAGGTCAGCTATCTTTTCACCAGGCATTCATAGGATTAACATGAACTGTAATATATTGCAAAGGAAACTCCTTTTGGTTCTCGAAATACATTTATATAGTACCACAGGATATGTATCTGAAACACTGAAGGAAATACTTTTGTGTGTGATTCCATCAGAAAGAACTTGGAGTTTTTCATTTGGTCTCTTGATTACTCTTGATCTCTTTCTGTTTTTCCTTCCAGAGTTGACCACATTAATCTTCAGATGAATGACTCCCTGAGGCATGCACCAGCCTAGGTGTAAGGAGCTGCTGGTGCTCCATCCAGGCTTGCCACTGCCTGACTGAGAGACCCTCAGCCTCAATTCCCCTAATCTTAAAACAGCCACCACCAAACCAAAAATGTAATATTTTATTTTGGGATACAGATACTGTATTCCATCTCTCTAGGTCCGTGATTCTATTAGTATCGTCTCCTTTTTTATGTTTACTTACTTGTCAAATATTTCATTCCTCTAATGATGAATAGTATGGACTAGAAGATATAATTAGGTTTGTTTATTATTTCCTATAACTAATATGCCATAGATATTAATTTTATTCATCATTACTAATTTCAGGTTTAAAATACCTGTGTATTAAGTAGGAATATTGAATCATTTTTATAGCTACTTCTGATATTAATAAACTAACACAAAAAAAAAGAGTGTCCACACAGGTGATAAGCCCAATTCTAGCATCAGAGTGCATAATAAAGAGTTGGACTTACATTTACATTCCTGAAGCCTTGTCCTTGTTTAGGTAAAGTCTAAATCACAGTGGCTATAATAGGGAACTAAGTAAATAAAATGCCTTTCACGATTATATTTGTATTTCCCATTTTCCTTTTTCCAAAGTGAAGACTATTTTTATTTACAGTTTGATTTATTAAAGATTTCTCTTAAACAGTGTCATCTGAAACTATGTAGGATGTGTATATGTGTGGGTGATGCATGAAATTTTGACTCCTACAAACTTGAAACTATATCCAGTCTTTTCTGGTAGTATGATAAAACAGATTTATCATTGCTTTCAGTTTAAAGAATTTTATGCTTTCCTACTATCTTAAAAAATATATTTTGAAAGAAAGTTTACCACCATTAGCTTAGTTTTTCTACATGTATATGAAATAACCGGATATAGAAACCAGTTTCACAAGCAGCAATTCAGAAAACACAGGAAATTCTGAAATGATGGCAAGACAACTTCCTAGGGATGACACACCCCCAACTCCAATGATCAACTGGCCAATTATAATTATAAGACATAAATGTATTATGATTGAGTATCACATTGGGTCATGGTCAAATCCTAGCTCTGATCTTAATGGTATGACCTTGAAAATCATTTCATCTTTGTAAGTTTCCCTTTCTTCTTTGTAAAGTAGAAGTAACACTATCTACTGCATAGGACGCATGCAAAAATTAAAGTAATTTATTTGACCTGCAGGCACCTAATGATCACCCAAGAAAGTGGCAATTATTATTATTCTTATTATCATTGCTATTTCTATTATTACTGTTATTATATCAAAAAAATGTGACCTTGGGTTCCACACCTTGCACATCTTGGTTCCACCATAATTTTCAGGCAGCAGCAGTTTTCCTCCAAGGGTCCTGCTGTGCCTAGGGCAAGGGAATTGGAGATGTGAAGAAAAGTGACAACATACAACATCGAAGACCTATACAGAGGCACAAGAACTGCCTTAGACTGCATGACTGCCTCCCAACTTGTTTCTGCCCTCAGGCACTTACTCCATTTCCAGTGCCATGCCTGCCTTTCTAACTTACTTTGTGTCCCCACATCCTAAAACCCCAAATCAGTGGCATGTAAGTTAAATAACTACTTTCAGGTCTCTGTTTCTCCAATTGGAAAAAGAAGTAGGGTTAGGAGTCGGGAGACTCCAGCTGAAGATAAGAGTTCAAGTCTGCAAGTCACACACACACAGAAACACATTCTCTATTAACTGAATGCAAAATCAATTTAGTGGATTAATGTGCAGTAATTGTTATCCTTAAAGAAAAGAAAAATTATCAATATACTCCACAAACAAGTGAGGAATCAGTTTATTAATGTTTTCAGTTATGTTTCATGTTTCTGTGTATCAAATGAATAACTGGATTGCAATATAAAATGTATTTCTTTTTGTTCCCTTTTGGAATAGAAGACCTTGCAAGTTCCCTTTTAACTAGCAAGCCCATGTTCAGTAAGCCTCCAAAATCTGTAGGACTGTAATGCAAAACCAGGCCTGTAATTTTATTGGGTTGCTCCATGTATTTTTCCAATAAGAAAACAAATTAAGAAAATTAATTAACTAAAAGGAATTAATCAGCAAATAAACATATTCAAAGAATATAATTAGGGTTTACCTTAATGGTCAAAAAAGATAAAAATTATGCCAGGAATGAGATTATGAGGTAAAGTGAGGACACAGATCTGTGCTTTGGACTATCTGACCCACTTGGGCACGTCATATTCATCCATGGAACTGAACCTGCCTGTGAAGGATGGAAAGGGGGAGGGGAAGCTACCGAGTGGGGAGGACAGGAGGTTCCCTCCCAGCCAGCATGTGCCCATGAGCTCGCTACACACATACCAAGAAGCCAGAGGCTCGAAGATGGATCTTTGCATCTGTCAGGCTTCCAGAGGCCAGGAGCATTATGTTATGGGTCAGTGATGGAGCAGGCCTGGGATTCCAAAGCCTTCTGAAGTCTGTTTTTCTCCCTGCTTCTTTTTGGCACACATTAAGTGACTTCACTCTTCCCTTCACCCAGGCAGTAAATTATTTCACGTTGAGAACTGTAACTGCCAAGGTGATCACAGTCCAATGATGGTCAGTGCAGATTCTCCTTGCTCAGAAGATTTAACAGGATTTTTTTTAATCAATAATGCTTTATAATCATGGAAACCAAGCAAGGGGGTTGGCAGAGGACAATCATTTGTTCCCCAGGCAGGCACAATCTAAAGGACCAACAGCTAAAGCTGGTATTAAGGTTCAGGCCCTCTCTCCCTCCTCTCAGCCACCACATTTCTATTAAGACATTGTTTCTTCAGATGATGAAAGTGTGGCCAGCTTGGTTTAAAGTATCAACTTCCATTGTTGCACACTGAGACCACACCCAAGCTGCCGGGACAATCCTCCAGGTTCCATAGAAGATAAGGTTAGGCCAAATCAGTACTCACGAACTTTCTATCTCCAGCCCAGGGGTGTGCCCTCATACTAAGTTCTGAGGACACCTTACTTTTACTGCCAGTGTGAACTCAAAGCCAAGAAAGAGATGCCCATGTTCAGCATTCTCTTTTTATTTTAGTTTTGTGAGTGGGTTGATATTAAGGTAACTGTTTGCTCTTAGTATTATTTACTTGCTCTTCTAGATTATTTTCCATATAAATGATGTATTAGTAATTTGAACATGTGCCCTGGGAGAGTTTTACAATTGGAACAATTTTTAAATCAAAGAACTAAACACTACAAAGTATAGCTTTTCAAGTAGCTTCCCAAGGCTTGTTGCAATTACTCAGGAATTTAGGAATGCAGCAGCAGTATCATTGAACTGCACATGAGTCAGGCATGCTTTGTGGCTATCATTTCAAGAATAAACACATTGCACCTTCCTTTGTATGTCTGCACTATTGACAAAATCCTCTAGATCAGGAATTTTGATTACTAATACGCTAGCCATAATTTTCAAATCAAAAACCCAGACATACTTACCCAGATTAAATTTGTTCTTGGGGAGGCGTGGAAAAAGGAATAAATAAATTTGTTCTGATTTGATGATTACTTATAAAATGTCTTGTCCAATCAAATTTTTATATCCTTTCAGTTTTATTTTGATGTTAAAATAAAGTAGATATTTCAAAGAAAAACATTCCCTCTGAAACAATTTCCAGTTCATCTAAAACTACCTACTAGTGTTCAATAACAGTTAAGACGATTCCGTCTCCCACTCCCACTGCAGCCCATGACCTTTGCGTTACCCCTAGTTTGGCAGGAAGTTGTTAGCATAACATTCTCCAACCTAACAACTAAAACAACCACATGCACTGACATAATAGTACTGACTGTGAGCTAGCATGTGCACGTGCTCTGAATTCTCTGGATTCCTTCTGCTTGTGGCTCAATTTTTGTGACACATATGTTTTTATGCTATTATTGTCCTGAGTCATTCACTTACTATTTATCAAACACTGGAATTTCTCTGTGCTTTTATTGATTTGTGTAAACAAAAGGTCAGAATATTTGAAACTGAGGCTATCTCAGAAAAAGAGACATATGGTCCCGGAACAAGGCAGGCGTCCCTCCACAGGAGTGAAGGCAGGACAGAAGGTGTGCCCAGGGCACTGTGTCCTGGACATCGGGCAGGCCCACTGCAGCTGTCAGTTTGAAGAGAGAGATCCCAGTGACCACCATTACAATCACATTTCTTGAGTATGTTCTGGTGTCACGCCAAATTCTTTCTGTGCACGATCTTATTTAACACTCATAAAAACCCTGAGAGCAGCCTTTTAGGAACCCTGTTTTACAGATGAAGAAAACAGCTCAGAGAGATCTCTTTCAACTGTTGAAATCCAAATCCAAGTCTAAGTTTTCCTGAATCTGCAGACATCATTCTGGGAAAATCTGCTCTTAGACCCGCAGCCACACCCACAAACTTCAAGGACCTTCAGGGCTTCTGATAGCCATTCCTGCCCAAGTCCTCACATCAGAGTTGTCAGCATTCCCATCGAGAACCACAGAAATGTTTGCAGTGGGATGGTGGTTTTGTTTTGTTTTGTTTTGTTTTTTCACTTTTTCCTTTAAATAATTCTCATCACTAATGCAATTTACCATCCCTGACACCTCACACTTTCCCCCTCAACATGTTCCTTTTTGATTATTTATTATTATCATAATTAACATTTATTGGACACATCACTGTGAAATATGGAGGAAGACAAACTCCCCCACCCTTTTGGCTTATGATCCAAATATTTAGATTGTAAACACAATGTTTTTGGCAGGTTAATTCTGTATGAAGAAATAGAGCATTTGCAGGAAATGTCAGATGCTTATTTTATGATCAGTGTAAGGAGTAATTTACCCCACACAAAGATCTGGACTTGGCAGGCAAGCCCTGTCTACCTACCCACTTGTAAGAAAGACAGGAAAAATGTTTTTTCTTGCCACAATTTTTAGGAAAGGGGCATTTTATTTGTATTTACTTTTTCTCTTAAGGGGCATTCTTAATCCTCAGTAAAAAGCAGTGACAAGAAGGGGCAAGGCAGTTGGATGAAAGACATTAATAGAAGGCTTTGCTCACCACTCCCTTGGGTAACAGAAAAATGCAGGCCAATTCTTTTGTGCTCAGTGTTTTTAAAAGACACATGAGAAGTGACAAAAGTAGTCTACTTACTCCTCTTTTGCAAGCTGCAGAATAAGACTGGCAGCACATGAAGGAGATAACTCACTCCAGCATGCAGACTGTAAAACTTTCTGCTCATGTGGCATTTTTCCTTTAGAGATTCTGTCTGAAGTCCAGACAAGCAATGCTTTCCACTTAAAAAACTGTGCCAATTTCATATGACATGATATTGAAGACTATGAAATGGAAGAGTACACTAAATACTTGACCTGACAAAATGTTTTCCTTAACAGTACTCAACCACCAAATATATAGTGTCCATGAAGGTAGGAGAAAATCACATCTCTGGAGTGACATTGTGTAACAATAGCAAATTTTCACTGAAAGGACACTGTGTACTTTCACAGTTCAGAAAGCTGGAAGGTTTTATTGGTGCTCTAATAGCAGGCATGAGTTTCAAGTCAAAATGGACCATGAAACAGAAAGGAATTTTCTAAAGATCCAGTATCTTCATGCCATAGCTAAGTGGAAGATCATGTGCATTATCCACCATCATACAATTGATAAGCAGCAAAGTTGGCACATGAACACAGATTCTTTGGGTCATTTAATCTAGAACTCTTCCAACATGTCCTGTTGTCCTTGTTTTTGTAAATTGTAACATAAAAATATACAGGAATGATTATGTAACTCTGAAGCAATCCCAGATTCTTAATTACCTGAACATCTTCAAAACTTGGTATATCCAGAGACAAAGATTTCAAGTCACTGATCATGGATCACCCTCCATAAATCCCAAGACATTGTAACAGAAGACACTTCTGATGGAGCCTATTTTCTGCCCTTGAGTAAAGCATCCCAGCCAGGGGTCAATCTTATATTACCTTATATTGTCTTATATTATTATATCTTGTATTATCTTATATTGTTACATATTTGACTATCACCCTAACTTATAGGGAGGTAATAAAGTTACCAAAGCACCACTGAATTTTTATATACCATTTCAATTATACTTGCAAGAGGCAGATTTACAGCTTATTAAGCACAAATTTTTTAGGTAATGAGAGAAAATGTTGAAATAACTCTGAAGGAAGCAATGGAGCCACCCTTTTAACTGCCTTAATTTTTCCCATAGCTCTAAATTCTGACCACTTAAGAAACAACACCCCCTTCCAAAAAAACTGATGGAGGTAATCTTTTAATTTCTTTAATTAAAAAAGCACAATCTTTATTTTTATTAATTTTAAAAACAGAATTATTTACAATTGATTATAAAGAACCCCAAAAGGTCTAGATTCTCCTTTTTTCACCTTGATGTTTAAATACCCTTGAAACACAAGATAGTCAAAGTTGGCGAATAACTACCTACTAAAAACTGCAGATTGTCACTTCAAGCACCCTAAAGCCTGGAATACCTGTTACAATTTACCGATCAGTTTTTGGAAGAACAATATGTAATTTCACCACAGTTATAGTGCCAGAATATAATGCCCCCAAACAGAACACAAGACCCTGAGCATGCTTAGATAAGATGATAAACCAAATTCCTGAGCTGAAGTGACACAGAAGTGAAATACAAGACAGCACAAATGTTAGTCAGGACTCACTGAGATCCCCACCTTGAGTTGAGAAATAGTGGGACAAGAACATAAAAATGGAACCAGTCAAAAGCCAGCCTTATAAATGTTGGTTTTATAGTCTCCAACAAGTCACTCTCTATGGGCCGTCATTAAAAAGGAGTACTCGGATGTTTATTGCAGCACTATTTATAATTGCAAGGACATGGAAGCAACCGAAATGTCCCAAAACAGATGACTGGATGAAAAAGATGTGGTATATATACACAATGGAATATTACTCATCAATTAAAAATAACAAATTAGACGATTTTATGATAACGTGGATGGACTTAGAAGAATTCAAATTAGCAGAAACAAGTCAAAAAGAAGAAAACAGAAACCAAATGGTTTCACTACTATATGGGACATGAGAAAGATAAACAAAAATCCATGAAGAAAAGTCAAAACAAGCCAACAACCAGATTGAAGTACACAACCTGGGGGAGGGGGAGGTGGGACAGGGTGGGAACAGTCAGGGAGGAGGGGTGAACCCCAGAGATCACAGAGATGTGAAATTTATATATAAATAATTTTTTTAAAGGAGTACTCTTTCAATGTTGTTTATCAGAGATTCCTGGGAACTTCGTTCCTACACTAACTGGGGTTACAAAGAAAAGGGTCTGCTGGGTTGTTCCTCACCTAATATAGAGTTTCATTATTGTAAAGCAGCGGTTCAGTTGAGAAAAAAAGTCATCCAATATCTCAACCTATTGATGAAATAAACTCCCACTACTCTATAATAAATATTGTATGTGTCGATTTGGATTATAAGAGGGCTTGGAATTTTGCCCCTTGGATTTGGCATGATATATCAGATTTCAAGTTCTCCATCTCATTTTGCTGTAGCAAAACTGTAGTGCTGTAATCCAAGGACCAAAAGTTTTTAATTAGCCTTTAAGAACACACCCACAACATTGGCAACTACTTCTAATAGCAGGGGCCTTTAAAGATGAGACCACATTTTGCATGAAGAAAGATTCATTTCTGCTGTGACATGGTAATTCTGCAGTGACATTTAGGCAATTTCTAAAAGTGACTACTGCATATATTTAGCAGACTATGGCTTGTACCATAGCTTAAACTTTGAACATAAGGTGCTCTTTTTCTTTACATCTTTGGTATTTCACTCATTTTTTTTAATGAACTGCTATTATTGACTTTTTTGATTGATTAATAAATGTAATGTCTTCTTGGTACAATTATGAGTAAGCTGAGGAAAGCCTATCCCTTCTAAATCCAATACTATGCTGCTTGGGGGGAGGAGGGATGACCCTGCTCCAGGGTAAAACCTATAACTTCTCTAAAAAACAGCCTCACCTTTTGTGCCATTGTCTGTTCTGATACAATACTCACAAATGTTTATTTCCCATTTCAATTAATTAATTCTCTTTGCAAGCTTATTCCATTTTTGAACTGGTCTGCTAAAAGGTATGATGACACTTTAGATTTTCAAGCCATCGTCTATTTAAAATCACTTATATTTTATCATTTCTTCTTCCTTATAGCTGTCAAAGCAATCCTTGAGAGAATGGTCTAGGAAAAGACAATCTAAAATTCATTTCAGAAAGGTCAAATGTGGCATCTCCGTGTTACTGTCTAGTCTGAGAGTCTGGAGCATCATTGCTAACAAAATATAAGCAGAATATTGCACAATTTGCTTTGCTTATTTTCTAGCTGAATAATTGTCTGATTTCACCCAATAATTCAGGTCTACGGATCAAAGCGATATTCAAAAATCAACCCAAATATGCTCCTAAGTAAGGAAGAAAAGAAGAGACAGGAAGGGGGGAAATCTGGAGGGTTTTATACTTCTTGAGAAAATGTTAATGTTAATAAGAGTGGCTTTACGTGTTGGAGAAATGAAACAGTTGAGTGATGTCAATGCCAAGTGAAAGGGTGTGCCTGTTGACAGCAGGGCTGTATTAAGGGTCTAGAGGTCTGCTCTCCGCCCTTCCACAAACTAGCTCCACCATGCTGGGCAAATTACTTCCCTTTTTGAGGCTCAATTTTCTCATCTGTGAAATGATGAAACTGTCCATGGTTCCCTGAAGTCCCATTCAACTCTAACATGTTGAAGCTGAGAGTCTATAAAAGATTTGAGACGGCTAATATAAGAGGAAAAGGCAGATGGTATATTGGGCTCAAGAGCTCAGACTAGGAAGAGTAATATGAGTCAAGAACTGGAAAAAAAGCTACAAATTTCTATTAAAAACAAATTGAAGAGACCTGGAAAAGTAACTAAAAGTAGCAACTAATAGTGAAGTTCATTTCCAAAGGTGCTGGAAGTAAAACAGAAAACAAAACAAAAATTATGAGAAAAGAATATGGCAAAAGTGAAGTATTCATCATTAGTATGAGAAGTAAATAGAAAGAGGTTGTCCAAGGAAAGTTTCAGTCTTCGTAAACTCATACTATCAAGTTCATCTGTTTATCATTGATTTCAGTCATGCTTGGGAGTTTGGTTTTACCTGACATGTAACTGGGAATTGCTACACATAATAAAACATCACCCATCACTGCTAGAGACTGAGTGCTGGTGTACTTCCCAAAATTCATTTGTTGGAACACTAACTTTAATGTAATGCTTTCAGGAGGTGATTCAGTTGGGAGCATGGAGTCTTTGTGAACAGGATTAGTCCTTTAATAAAGAGACAGGAGAGCTCCATTGCTGCTTCTGTCAAGTATAGACACAGAGAAAAGTGGTTAGTCCACAGTGGAAAACAGAATGGCTCACAGCAGAGAAGACCATGTTGGTATGAAAATTAATATACAGAAACCCTATTTCAATGAGACCAGGAAGCTAGCAGGGAGTACCCAGTGTGCCCAATCAGTAAACTACTGACCCCAAAAAACTCAGCAACTAAGAGATAGTGATGTCCCTTCCCTAACCCAAAGGAAGGGAGAAGGAGGTCCTCTTCACCCAGCAGGATCCACCCCAAAGGCTACCTAAGGAGGCATTAATCTTGGTTCTAGAGTAGTGTATTTGTGGTCTGGCTATGAGATTGTACATTCCCAGCTGTCTCTGTTGTTTCCGAATGAACCCAATTTATTGGTAAAGTAACTGACTGCATTTTGTTTCACGTTGGCACTGGCATCCTGATCCTAGATTTCTGGCCTCCAGAACTAAGAGAAATAAATGTTTGTTCTCTATACTGCCAAGTCTATAGCATTTTATTATAGTGACCCAAATCGAATAGGACAGAAACATAAAAAAGTTAAATGAATTACCAAAGTCACAAAGCAAGTACAAGATAGAGTCAGGATTCAGACATGATTGTGATTTCAAGTCTCTCTGCTATTTCATTGGCACTAATGAAGTCTTTAGTAATAATTCAGAAAAGTGCTGCAAAAAGCAGGAACCTGGTTGAGGGGGTCAGGAATGTGTCCCTGAGGAAGGGGTATGAATGATGAGACCCAAAGATGAGCAGAAGTTCAGCGGGCCTGAGAGATCAGCAGCCTGAGGTGGCAAAGACTCTAGGTTATTATCAAATAATTTTATTTACTTTTCCTCATAAAGGCCACTATGCTATTAGCAATATAGATGCCTAAAATAGATGTTAAGCATACTTTTAAATAATTATTTTAGTAATCCTTGTGGGACATAGAATTATCTTTTTATGTAAATGCAGAATTAGACAACCATTTCTAGCTAGGTTGTTTCACAGAAGTTTGAATATTATTCTTGGTTGCCAGTACCAGGAACCAGAAATGCTAGTAAGCTTCTAAATGATGGTAACCCAGTAGCAGCGAGACAGGGTTTCAAGGTGTTGGACAATTGGGTGTCAACAGGGTCCAAGTTCTCTTACATAGAATAATAAAAAACCATTCCTCTCTGACCTTCCTCCCAACCATTATCTCTGTGCTTCCAAAGGGAGGGCAGGCAGGATTCCTAGGCCTGAGGCTAAGAAAAGGTTCTTCAGAGGGTGGGGCCGTTCTTGGTCACTCTGGGGCAGATGAGAGGGTCCCAATGGGGTGGTGACACCAGGAAGCATGGATGTGTGGGTAGGCATGTACCTGTGCTGAGCAGAAATCTGGGGTGGGGGAGAGGGGTTGGTATACAGGAGCAGAGGCTGATATACACTGGCTCTAAAATGTATTTTATGATTCTGGGTCCAGGACCAATTTTAAGCTTTAAACCATTTCTTCCAGAAAGGATCCCCTAGTCCTCTAAGGAAGAGAAAAGGTCATGTCATAATTCTAATCTTAAGGTCGTTTTTTCAAAAGATAAAATGACCACCTTAGTTCATATTCCTAGGAAACTTTCTCTTGCAATTCTTGCGGAGATGAGTCCAGCAGGGACATATATAGCAAGGTGTCAGGTAAGGACGCCATTATATGTGTAAGGACTCTACACATATTTTCCACTGGCCAACCCTCAAGAAACAATCTGGGGTTGGAATACTAGGGAAAAAGAAAGGGAAACTTATACTTATGGACACTGGTTTTGCAGTTATCATTTCCACACACACAGCTGAGACTTCACCCACCCCACTGGTCCAAAGGAGCTCCCATTTTACAGGGAAGGAAACAGGTTCAGAGATACCATCTTCACATGATTCCCTCTTGCTAAGCAAATTTAGCATGTGTGCCTTGAGAAAGGCAGGCAGGATGCACTGATGGAGGCAACCACCTCTTTCCTAGGCCTGGCATAGATTTCAGATGCATTTAATGTGGTTCACAGAGGCAGTGCAGGCATGCCCTGAAGCCCATCCTCTCTGAGGGAACACAAACTGTTGGCTCTCTTATGAAATTTTTATGCATACAAACAGACTTTCAAAGGAGTGATGCTCAGGTCTTTTTTAGTATATCCACTGAGCAACCAGTTGTGGAAAGCTCTTGAAGGCAGAGTGAAGTGACCTAGATGGAGACAGGGTGACCTGAGGAAGTAGCAGAGGTTGGTTAGTCATGGAGCATCCAGGGCACATGGCAGAGTGAGCATGAGTGTTACAGACGGACTAGACCGAGATCACCAGTTCTTTTCAGACAACCAGGCAAGCTTAGTGAGAAAGTTAATGGCGCCAAATTTTCCAAACAAAAATTACAGAGCGTTTTAATTGTCCTATTATGTAATAATGAACAACAGCCATTTATTTGTTTCACTTCCTATAGATAAATAAGAGCCCTGTCAAGCCTCATGTTGTTAAACTTGGTCTCATATTCCCCTTTACCCATAGATTCTAGTTTCTTACTCCTTTTCTTCAATAAATTTTTGATTACTAAAATGTTACCCAAATAATACCTAATTTATGAAAATGAAGCATTTTCAAGCAATGAAAATTAAGTTAGGATTACTTCTTTAAAGTATATTCATATGCAACATTTGTCTTATTTCATTTTGTTTTCAGTAAGAACATATTTTTTAAGAAGAAACACACATTTCAAAAGGTTGTGCCTATTTTTTTCTCCTTGGACATGGGTGGCAGTGCCAACAATAGAAATCAGCATGAGGTACATGCGATTCCCCTCTTCAATGGGGTCAGAAACATGTTACAAGTAAATGCTGAAATAATGACTTTCTTTGGACATCTTTTTTAATTAGAGCTGAAAGAGCCTAGAAAAAATAATAACCACCTGGCAAGCTAGCTCCTCTTTGAAAACTGAATTAAAATCAAATGAGAGAAATAATTAAGACAGCTGGAAATAATAAAAACAATAGATGCCAGACACATCTTTGACAAAACACAACAAACCAGAGACATTACATTGTAAAATCTTAATCTTGTCATAGCTCACTAAATCTCTCTTCTATTCCACCCGCCCCCATTCCCTCAGTTCTTAATCACAATGAAAAACACTGTATATCAATGTGCAAGGCCAAAAAAGCAATAACAATGCTATAGCCTGCATGATGGGTCTGACAATAAATAGAAGTGGCTATTGTAGATTATTGTTTCTAAATAGACACAATACTGTAATTTGAAAGAGCTATTGTGTCTTGCTTTTCGTCCCTTATACCGAGTGCTATTTTTTTTACTTGCAAGTTGTATGTATTGTCTTAAATTTGATTTTTTTTAAGATGGGACTTATTTGGATTCTATTCTAATTTAATTCTACTTATTCCTATATTACTGACAGTCTAGATTATTTTGTTTAAGTCACCTCAGATGAATTATGTCACTCCTATAGAGCTCAGTCCCTATTCTAAATAGTATTTTTAATTTTTCTTTTGCCAAGGGGTTGGGTTGGCTGCATATCAAAATGCTAACAGTTGTTTTCTTTGAAAAACTGAATTACAGGAATTATTTTTGTATTTTTGCTCTTTCCTATATTTTCTAAATTTCTCTTAGTCTAAAGCCAAGCATAACTTGATATAAATCTTTCAATGTTGATATATTAAGGAAGGGGAAAATGACCCAGAAACACATTAACAATATCTACTCTGACAATGTTAAATATCAGCTATAGGCAATGGGAATGGAATGTATACGAATGAAGCTCACAGACTTTGCAATTCCATTAAAGTGCAAATTGCTTGCACTTTAAATTAACTGTGGTGTAGGGAAGGTCCCAAAGTAAATCAGTGCTGTTACTGGCTGCACAGCGTGGAGCAGATAGCTCAGTGTGGATCTGGAAATCAGGTTATCTAGATATTCAGTGAATGACATCCTACATGGTGGTGTGAAAGCCACTTAATCTCCTCAGTCTCTTTGCCATCAGAATATCTTCTTTTCCACAGGCAAGGCTTCTGCTTAAAGTTAATGGAAACTGAGAGAATTGGGACATTTCTCCCTTTACTTTTTCTCTCTGTCAAACCAAGATAAAGGTTTTATCCAAACTTTTTATTTGAAGAGGAGTGGCATTGAATGAAATTTGGTCATGATCAGAAATCTTAAGAATTAGAAAATTCCCAGGCACCCACCTAAATGATACCTGGACTTGGAGAATAAGGGGACAAATAATCCTGAACAAAAACATTGCTATACATGCAGTCTTCCTGAAAATTAAAAGATTTTCCACATATATGCATTTATAAAAGCAATGTCTGGCTGGGCGTGGTGGCATGTGCATGTAATCCCAGCTACCTGGGAAGCTGAGGCTGGGGATGGGATTGCTTGAGTCTGTGGTATCCTGGGCAACAAGTGCCTGCGGTTCCACGGGCAAAAATAACGAGACCTAGTCTAAAATAAAAAAAAAAAAAAAAAAAAAAAAAAAAAAAAAAAAAAA
>PVHY01017289.1:0-31807 GCA_004024945.1 Uropsilus gracilis
GCTCTCTGACGCCCCGGCCCGGGCTGGGTGACCTCAGGCGGCTGAGACACCGCGGACCGGCGTTTCCGAGGACACCGGGCGGGCGTCACACCCCGCGCTCCTGCGTAAACACGCGGTTCCCGCGGTAACGCCTGGGCCCCACGTCAAAGGTTCCGCCAGGTCCCCGGCGACTGCCGCCAAGGGGCTGGGCCCTACTGCCGCCCGTGGCCCTGCGCCCCCGGCCCCAGCCGCTCCCGGGGCGGCATGAGCAGACCCGCGGCGGCCGCGCGGCCCCATGGAGGAGCAGCGGCCGCCGGCCCGCCCGCCAGTGAGCACGGCCTGGTGGGGCAGCCCTTGCCCCGGCGCCCCCTCCGCGGCCGGCGCGCCTGGCGGCACTTTGTCCGCGGCGACGGCGGCGGCCGCGCTGTCCTTCGGCACGGCGGCGGCCGCGGTGCTGGGGAACCAGAGCGACGGGAGTGGGGGCGACATCGCTGGCGCCTCGGCTGGCGGCGGCCTCGGCGGGCCGGGGGCGGCGGGGGCGGCGGGGGCGGCCGGGCAGGCGGGGGCGGCGGGGAGGCCGCTGCTGTCGCACGGGGCGGCGGTGGCCGCCCAGGCGCTGGGCCTCCTGCTCATCTTCCTGCTGTCTAGCCTGGGGAACGGCGCGGTGATGAGGGTGATCGTGAAGCACCGGCAGCTCCGCACCGTCACCAACGCCTTCATCCTGTCCCTGTCCCTCTCGGATCTGCTCACGGCGCTGCTCTGCCTGCCCGCCGCCTTCCTGGACCTCTTCACGCCGCCCGGAGGCTTGGTGCCCGCCGCCACCGCCGCCGCCACCGCCGCCGCCGCCGCCGCGGGGCCCTGGCGCGGCCTCTGCGCCGCCAGCCGCTTCTTTAGCTCGTGCTTCGGCATCGTGTCCACGCTCAGCGTGGCCCTCATCTCTCTGGACCGCTACTGCGCCATCGTGCGGCCGCCGCGGGACAAGATCGGCCGTCGCCGCGCGCTGCAGCTGCTGGCCGGCGCCTGGCTGGCGGCGCTGGGCTTCTCCTTGCCCGGGGAGCTGCTCCGCGCGCCGCGGGGGCCGCTGGTGGTGCAGAGCTTCCACGGCTGCCTGTACCGCACCTCGCCGGACCCCGCGCAGCTGGGCGCGGCCTACAGCGTGGGGCTGGTGGTGGCCTGCTACCTGCTGCCCTTCCTGCTCATGTGCTTCTGCCACTACCACATCTGCAAGACGGTGCGGCTTTCGGATGTGCGCGTGCGGCCGGCGACCACCTACGCGCGCGTGCTGCGCTGCTTCAGCGAGGTGCGCACAGCCACCACCGTGCTCATCATGATCGTCTTCGTCATCTGCTGCTGGGGGCCCTACTGCCTCCTAGTGCTGCTGGCCGCGGCCCGGCAGGCCCAAGCCACACAGGCCCCCTCACTCCTCAACGTGGTGGCTGTGTGGCTGACTTGGGCCAATGGGGCCATCAACCCTATCATCTATGCCAGCCGCAACCCCAACATTTCCATGCTTCTAGGGCGCAGCCGGGAAGAGGGCTACCGGACTAGAAATGTGGACTTTTTCTTACCCAGCCAGGGTCCTGGCCGGCAGACCAATCGCTATGCCAACAGGCTGGGGGCCTGCAGCAGGATGTCTTCTTCCAACCCAGCCAGCGGAGCAGGAGGGGACATGGCCATGTGGGCTCGCAAAAATCCAGTTGTGCTTTTCTGTCGGGAGGGGCCGCCAGAGTCTGTGACAGCAGTGGCCAAACAGCCTAAATCCCAGGCAGGGGATACCAGCCTCTAGGGAGGGTTGGGGTGACAGCTGGTGATAGCAGCGTTTCACCCGCTTTGTTTGATACCTATCAGGGCGCGGGGTGGGGGGTGGGGGAGGAGAATCATGTATTTCTTAAAGCCAAACAGTTTAAGAAGACACAGAGCGGGAGGCTTACCACTTCCTCCAGACAACATACGAAAGTGCCAGAAGGAATGTAAAATGCCAAAATTAAAGCAACTTAAACACACAACCAAGCATTGTGAACTGTGCCAAAATTAAATTCACATTACTGAAAAAGTCATATTACAAGAGTCACCGTGAAAAAAAAAATAATGGAATGCAACCCGTATTTAACACAAGAGTTTTTGGAAAGAATGGAGACCCTCAAATTGTTTGACTGCCCCTTTAACTCACCAGCAGTCAACAAAATGTCACTTTCTAGAATTTATTGATACATCCTTTGGGTGCTTAAATTGGGAGCAGAAAATCCCTTTCTTTTCTCTTTTTTTTTTTTTTTTTTTTAGCTCTTACGCCCCCTTGTCCCTCCCCTTCACTCCCTTCAGCTTAACCTCAGAGGCCCTGTAATGTTTATTAATGTTCATTCAGTCCACTAGTTTTTGAAACTTTTTTTTTCATTATCCAGTTGTCAGGAGAAGGAAATTCTTATACATAAACACTGGTGTGCTTCACCTACCTCCTCTAATAATGTTTTTGAGAAATTTTAAAACCTTATCCTATTTAAAGCCATTGTGGGATATAAAATGTGACACATTACTAGATAAAATTCAACAATCTGCAGGACAAATACAAGTGTGAACTTAAGAAATGTGGCTGTTTTAAACAGCATTCCCAGGTTATATTTAAAAACTAACATGCCTCATCCTACTCCAAAAATTATCTGCCCATTATACCCCCAAAATTATCTATCTTGAGGAACTTTACTCTTCTGCTTCTCTGCTCCTTTTATTTCTGATAATTTGGGGGGTCGCTACTATTAGGAGTTTTCACAATTAAAAAAGTAACTTTCATTGTAGAAAATCTTTGACTTTTGGATGCAACAAAAAAACATAATTTAAAGTCAAATTGGTTGAATCTGGTAAGGGATGCCACATACATAAAGAGGGTTATTAAAGTAGTGACGCTGGTATTATTACATGGAATTTAACTAACTGAATTCCAAAGAGAAATCCTAAAAATATGTTAGAAGTTGCTACATTCTTGGAATAAACAAAGCTTTCCAAGAAGATCATACTCTCCTGTGTATAGAAGTTTGGTGCATATGATTTTTAAAAAAAGGACCTTTGCTTTATAGACATGGCTTGGCTAAAATAATGCAATCTTTATTTAAAATGGAAAATAGACATGGTATTATTCTGTGTAATAATATATTAATAACAGGCAGAAAGATACTTCAGTCAAGCTGGACATGTCTTCAGAAATTTGTAAAACAAATATGCTTTTTAAAAACTGAAAATCACAACTTGGGGATTTTGGAATGTATGAAATTCTCCTATTAAATTTTACTATACAGTCGAAATTTTAAAAGACATTTTTGTGGGGGTTTTGTTCCTTTCTCCTCCAACTTGCCTCTCTTTTCTTCAACATTCCACACCCTTAGTTGAAAATGTACTTCATACTAGATATGAAACAACAGCAGCAACTATATACAGACTCACAAAGAGAAATAGTCACCCTTTTCCTCCTGTAATGTTTTTAGAAACATTAGTATCTATTTTTGCTTGTATGATAGAGGGATAGATGTGATTATTTTGTAATTGAAGACGGAAAAATACAATTCAAGTCAGTTGAAAATTCAAGTTTTCCCTATCTCAAGAAATTAGCATAATCAGAAGTTTATAAATTACCAATGCATATCTTGTTACACTAAACATACTACAAAGTAGATTAGACAACCTCTAATCTACAGACAATGTGGACAATGCAGCTAAAATAATATTTAATAGGTTTCTATAATATTTACCTATGGCAGGTCAAAAAAGAAGCATTGACAAAAATTAGTAATATCTGAGATTAGGGAGAAATGATAAAAGCCTATGAATCCAGCAACTGAAAAAGGGCAGGAAGAGAACACTTAGGAAAAGAAGACAAGAATTTTACAAAATGGGATATTGCCTGAGAAAAGGAAGTGAAGGAAGATATTTAAAAACAAACAGTAACAACACCAACAACAAAAACATAGAATAAACCTGCCTGATGAGTGAAAGGAAAATGTGAAAGATGGAAGTGTTAGGGTGGCAGTTGAGTTTTAACACAGGGATGAAATTCCTACCCTAACTCCTAGGTGGCAGAAAGTATTAGGAAAAGCATGGCTTAGGGGAGGGACAATACTGGTTGGCTGGCAATAATAGGAAGGAAAAGAGAGAAAGTTGCTAATAAGTTACCGAATAACTCCCAGCTGTGTGTTTGTTTTTGATTTGAAGTTCTACATCTAGTCAATGACAGACTGCAATGTGTCTGGGCTCAGAGTTCATGTTCTCTACCTAAAAGGGGAAACTACAAGTGGTAGTCATCACCATCATCAACCCCATCCTCACCAACATCTTATATTTTCATTTCCTACTTTATGCAAAGCAGCTTTCTGGATGCCTGTTTTTAGGGGGCTATGGCCTAATTGGACACCTCATAATCTATAAAAAGTGGCCAAAATCAGGACTCTACCTTCAGGGAATAAAAGTTATGGCATTATCAAAAGTGGCTATCTATGGAGATGGATTTGGAAGCAAAAGACATGTAAGTAAAGACCAGTAAGCAATTCGGCCAAGTTGTAAATATAAGACACAGACTTTTCCTCATCTTTACTGAGTACATAATTATAATGCTCTTGTGGGAAAGGGGAAGAAAGTAGCTATGAACTATTGGTTTGTGTCTAAATATTGCATAATGACTGAAGGTCAAAATGGAGTTGTTCATATTTCATTCTGCTTCCAGTTTGAAAGCTTTATTTGAATTACAGTAACAGCACAAAGTCTACTCAGAATAGTACAAACATTAACTCATTTAGTCCTCAGAGCAATTCTCTGGATGTTGGGAAGGTATAGAGGGGGGACTGTTGTTTTCACTTCCCCCATTTTACAAATGATAAAATTAAGATTCAGATGCATCTGTCATTTGTTTAAAGTCCCAAAGGAGTAAGTGCCAGGTAGTAAGATCTGTCTGTAGCAGGTTGGTGTCAGAAGTTCTGCCTTTGCCAGCCTCTCTAATTTGTAAAAGGCAATGGGAAACTGGGAAAACAACCATGGGGAATAAAAACAGTAATAAAGAAATAGAAAAAATGATATAATAAAATTTAAAAGAAAGAAAGGATGTGCTTAATTTGGAGAACAACTATGATGGTAGATGTTTTTAAAATATTTGAAGAAATTCTGAACAGATATTTTTTCAGTCTAATCCCAATTCCAGATGACCCCAACATTAAGTGTCTCCATTTTGAAGCTTTAGGGCAGCTGAGCATAGTTTCAGGAAAACCTTGGATCCAGATCAGTCAGTGCCCTTTACCCCAAGAACCACAGTTTCTGCCTGCCCTTCCAGCCTTTCCAGAAATCCAGATACCGTCAACCCATTCCTTTCGTGTGACTTTAAACTTTTGCTACTCAAACCTTTAATTGGCCCTTCCCTCTTGGTGAACTTTGCTCCTGCTCCACAGAGAAGAAACCACCAGGTACATACACAATCTAAGTGTAGCCATGAAAAATATAAGTTAACTTGGACTTACATATCAGGAACCTCCTGCTTTAGGAATCAACTGCTTTAAGAGATCGCCTTTCCCTGATTTCCTTAGCCTGTTCCACAGAACCACATTTCCCCAGTGAGCACTGAGCATGCTCTATGTTCTGTCTTAAAAGAAAAATAAGTTTTCCTTTTCTGTCATCTCTTTCTCTCCTACAGTTCTACCCTTCAGTTAAACTTGTGCAAAAAAACCCAAAAAACCTGCCTACACCTTTAAAACAGATTTAAACCCTAGTCTACTCTTTCCATGGTGCTAGAACGTAATTTTTATGCAACTAAGTTTCCCTCTAAGCCCTTATTCTGCCATATGGCAGAAATTGAAAATGGCAGCAGCCACGTTCTAGGGAATTATTTGGCACCTGGACACTGGTGAGTAACAGTTTCAGGAAGCGTTCATTCTTCCCGGCCTCTGCCAAGACATCCTTCAGCAGCTTTCTAGTCACATCCACAGCTTGGAAGGATGAATGTGTCAACAACCACACAGCTATCTCAAGCTGGGTCAAAAAAATTTTTTTAATATTTTTGATGATTTGAGACTTTTTACTGTTGTTGGGATAATAATTCAAAATGGTATGTTGATTATGCATTAGCAGTTCTACTGCCAGAAAGGCAGTGGAGAACAATGTGGTCCTGCTCCCTAGTAAAACAAGTATAACTGGGTAAAGTTCTTTTAAAAGTAACCATTGACATTTCTGGAAGTTATCATAAGTGCATAAAGCAGGTGAAAAATTTATTCAAGAAAATCCACCATAACTGATTCCCTTTCCCCGCTGCTAGCTCAACATGGGTGACTACCACCACGAACATAGGGCTTCCTCCTTCCCTGCTCCCACTCAAGGAGCCTGCTGTCTCCTTATCTTTCCAGTTATTTGTTGCAAAGGCTAAATGCTAGGTGGGTGCAGCCAAGAGGTGAGGACTTCTGTCTCCACCCAGTTTCTATTCATAGGGCAGATGCTTAACTTCAAGTGCAATATGTTAGGGTATCTGGGGGCCATGACTGTCCCCAGTCCAGCTCATTTCTGTGGAAACTCCATGCTTATAAATACTGACTGGGAAGAGCAGAGGTCAACTCCCACCCCAATGTCCTGCTTTAAAGCAAGTTGTGCTCCCAAAGAAGCAGGTCACCATGTCTACCTCTGGCTTCCCAGAGTATTAAAAACAAGCCTTTAAACACAGTGCTGAATTCTGTTTAAAGCAAAAACTTTATTTGAAACAGAATGTGTAGACGTTCAAGTTTAAGGACATTCTTAAAAACAGCAGAGGAGCTTGGAACCCTAATGAGAGATACACTAAACCACATAGCAGCTAGTTTACCAGAGTGAATCAGGGAGAGACAACCAAGAAAAGTCCCGCTGGGTTAACCACTAAGCATAAGAATGACCCTGCAATTGGATCAGACTGTAGGGTAATTTATGCCTTAAGGCATTAATGAAAAGCAATAGAGAATGAAAAGCAATAGAAGAATCAGAGCAATTCGGTGACGTAGCAGGTGTGACCAGATAAAAAGGCAAAGAGAATCCTACTAAAATCAGTTATCATTGAGGAGAGTGGGCAAATCCAAGGCTGTGTCCAACAACAGAGGCTTCACGTTGCAGAGCAAAAGGCTTTACTAAACAAAGTAGTCCAGTCCATCACTAAATAAACAAGCAAATAGCAATACAGGCCCCATTAGAGAGGCAAAAACCAATCTCCAAAGTTGCTCCTGGAGGAATTTTTTAGCTCTTTTCCCCAGATCTCTATATCTAAAATGTCTAGCTTGTAACAGTAACTCAAAATGTTTGAGATGTGCACAGAACAGGAAAGAGTAAGCCACATCCAGAGGAAAGCAGGCAACAGAAATTGCCTGTGAGATGTTCAAAAATTACCAAAGATTTCAAAGTGACCGTTACAAATATTTTCTAAGAAGCAAAAGAAATCATGCTGAAAAAGTAGAGGAAGACAAGTCCATCATATCTTTTCAACAGATTTTCAGTAAAAAATAGAAATGAATTCATTCATTTGTCCAAACCCAGAGAATGTACCACACCAAGGGTGAACCATACAGTAAACTCTGGAATTTAGGTGATAATGGTGTGTCATGTAGTTTCATTAATTGCAATAAATACAGAGCTGGATGTTGATCCTCGGGAAAGTTGTATATAGGTGAAGCAGGGAAGCATGGAAAAATCTCTATCTTCTGCTCAATTTTTCTGTGAACCTAAAATCACTCTAGAAGAGAAAGTCTATTGAATAGTGTTGAAAAGATGCTTGTTTGTGCTCAGAGTAAGCACATTCTCTGCTTCCTCCCTAGCTACTCTGTTTAGCAGAACTATCTGAATTAACGATGGCACCCAGCAGCGTGACAAAGAGATCATAAGAATTGATATTTTTCTGATTGCATTTGAGAGACCAAATGGGAATTCTGAAATCTTGGGAAATCTGAAATCTTTTGTGATGGTTATTAAAAGGGGTTGCTCAATGAGAACTCAAAACGAGGCCAGCCCATTGAAATAGATAACAGCCTCGCACTTGGAGTTGGGAAGGAGTAGATTGGGAGGGCAGGGATCACTGGATGATGGGCAGGTTGTTGGTAATGATGGTGAAGGGAAAAGAAACAAAATTTTTGTTAGAAAGGACATTGACTAGAAGGCTACATTGATCTGGAATATATTATATCAAACTATTCATAGAGAGAAAACATGTAGTTACTCAGAACTACATGGAATTATGGGCAATGCATAAAGTTTGAATCTGGGAGGCCTCTCACTGTAATAGAAGTCATGAAAATGAACAAGCCTAAATGACATAACTCAGGGAGCATCATAGAAGAAGTAGCATACACGTTCTCACACCTAATGAACCACAGAAGGATGAAATGTATTAAAGGGATTTATGGAAACTAACAATAATCAAAAGAGGAGTAGAAGGAAATAGACATTAAAAAAAGTTTCATTTGATAAATATTTCCATCTCTCCCAAATTATAGAAATATTGACAAATATGGGCGGATATTTAGATATAATGACAATTATCCCCATATTATCACTGGGACTAGCTAAACACCTGATAATAAATGGGGAAATAAATAGTACATTTATACAAATAAATACTATATGGTCCTTACAATTTGTTTTGTCACCATTTTAATAACTTGGGAAAAAACCTTGTATGATTTTTAACTTGAAAAAGCCAGCTTCTGAACTGAATGTTAAATGTAGTATCAATTTTCTTCTATGAGTGCGTACATAGGAAAAGATGACATTAAATGTATCAAAATGCTTGTAGTGTGGGATTATGCTGTTCCTATTTATATTTCATTTTGTTTTTACCTATGACTCCTGGAACCGCTATAACAACCTGCCAAAAACTAGGTGACTTAAAACAAATGCTTAGCATAAAGCATGTACAGAGAAAACGGTCAATAAATGCTTATTTTTATTATGAAATTTGTTTACTGATATTAAGCTATATCTATATTGTTTCAATCATGTAAAAGCCTGTTATAAAATGTTTTGTCTGTTTTTTGTTTTTGGCTCAATTTCAGTTTTTGAAAAACAAACTTGCATTGAAATAAATCTGGATAGATATCTACCAAGTGATATGATTACCATCAAAACATATTTTCACCAAACAACATAATTTTAGATGTTTTTCAGTTGTTAATGTTTTATTCCCTTTTGTTTTTTACATAATAAGGATACATTACTTCTACATTTTAATTATAAAAATAAACCACAATACAACATTTTGAAGAAGGAATGGGCAAGTATCTCTACTTGGCCTTGGAGGGAATGAAATTACTTACCTGTTTATTGCAATGAGTCTTCATTTTTTTTTAGGCCTGATGACCAGAGAGAATGTTTCTATCTAGTAACCTCTGAGTGAGGCCCCACTTCCTGGCTTGGGTCCCTGAAAATAAAATAGGCCATGGGAGTACTTAAGAGCATGTCTTTATATAAACAGATTCTGGAAAAAAATCAGTTAAACCATAAACCAACCTTTTCATTTTACTTTTAATTGTGTCATTATATTATACCTCCCTCTTGGATTCAGGTCATTTTTATGTTCAATACCCTATTATATTCTCTTCACACATGAGTGAAGGAGTGGAGGGTAATTTTATCATATTCTTGCTTCCTTGGCCTTTTTGTTCCTCTTGGTTTTTGTTTTGTTGTATTAATTTTTTGTTGAGATATCATTGGTTACAACACTGATTTGGGGGTGCAGGTTCATGCCCCTGCAGATGTATGTTACCACACAATGACACGTCCAAGCATCCATAGTCCTCCACCATAGTCTCTTAAGCCCTTGCCTGCCTTGCTTTCCCCCTTACCCATCGGGTCTTACCCTTTCTCCGTCAGCTGAATCTCCTGTATCTTGAATCTTGAAAAGCATGAGTCACCAGACATTCCTACAAAATGTACATCTACCTAATTTCATATGTTCTTGAGTGCCCTTACGTGGACTGGTTTAAAAATAAATAATAGCCAATCAATGCATTCTTTCTCTAGTGAATGAATCTAATAATTAAACTGGGTTAAATTTTGTTCACCCTGTTTTATCTTTAGCTACAAGGACTGCAGACAAGTCAAAGGAAAGTGGATGTGATTTACCATTCCCCAGTAGTCCCTGCTGATTTCTGGGTGTTCAACATCTACATCTTTTCTTGATAGTACAGCTTTAGGACCCCCTTGTGACCCAGACAAGTTCAAAGAGCATTTTGCCTGCAATTTGAAAGCCTGAAATACTACTAGTTCCCCACCAGGAGGCTCCATTATCAAGTACAAAAAATTTCAAAGCGTGAAAAGTATCAACCACTTTAAAAACAGTAAACATGGTACATTAACATTCAAAACTTAATATGCCTTAAATGCTTGAACATTTTTATTGATTACAGTTTGATGCTCATGCTCATATTTAAAAAGTAAAATATGATCCCAGGGCTATGGAAAGCTAAGACAAATGTATCATGTATTAAATCCATTATTAAAATCAAGCCAAGTATACAGAGTAAGATAAAACCTTTTGGGGGGAGGAAGAGAAAGGGTGGGAGATTGGTAATATAACAGAAAGGAATTTTCTTATGATTCATTTGTTTCCTTCTGCTTTGTTACATTTGATCTAAGGACTGTCATATACACTTCACTTTGCCTTTCCAAGTAAAATAAGGAAGATGATCAGGATTCTTTACCTTTATGAGGCAAACATTATCACCTATTTAGAAGTTTTTTTGTCTAATCAGTAACACATATGGTCACAGTATTATTTTAATATCACTCTTTAAAATGAAAGTTTATTGAATGATGTAATGTTTTAAAACTTGGGTAATAACACACTTCTAAGAGGCTATAAATTCATTTAAAATATTGAGACAGGAAATATAGACTAAATATATACATAAATTATTTGTGTGATTAAGATCTTTTCCAAAACATGATGTTAGAACTAGATGTATAATGTAACAAAGCATGATATAAAAATTCTTCATTTGCCTTCTTAATTTTTTATAAAAAGAATTTAGAATGAACATGATAAATACTTTAATGCTTAATTAACTATGCTTAAATAATTTACTTTATAATGTGATATGTGTAGAAAATATGTCAGGAAACAGACATTAGGCAAGTTTTTCTCATATGGAAAATAGAATCTGGGAGTATAAGTCTTCTAAACTTTAAGCTTTTTTAGAGAGTAGGGTTTCGGATGTAACTAACATGTATTGGATCCTTCCATTAGGTCACGTGCTGATGTGATTTCGTATCTTTGTGCTAGATGTTACTACTCACATATCATAGATGAAAAAGCAGAGACTTAAAGAAATGTTTAAGATCAAGAACAACTACTAAACAACAACTAGCATTAGACAAACTAGTATCGGAACCCAGGCAGGGATGAGTGGGAAGACTGTCAGGTAGAGACAGAGGTTTGAAAGTCTGAGAGTGAGATAGAGAAAGGTGAAATGAAATGAAGAGAATCTTATCTAGGAGCTCACAGAAGTATGATTTCTATCTGTTAGATCTGTTAGCCCTTATACTGCCAGATGGGGCTCTATTTTCCAATCAGTTTGAATCCAAGCATCAATACTATGTTTGAAATGTAAGAATGACATTGATTTCTGGTGATGACTTTTTAAATGATCTCCCAGCCAACCAGCTCCTGAATGTCGGGTCACTTTTTCAAAGATTAGAGCCTGCTGTTCTGCCAGGAGAGTACACTGATGGCTCAGGGTTGTCTGAGTCAAGCGGTCAGAATCTCACTGAGATTCATTGATCCCCCCTGTGCTCCTTGAGGAACTGGATTTCCTTGCAATTACTCAAGTTACCTGAATAATTCCACTCACTTTTCCTTCTGCCTCCTCCCCATCCTGGTTATAGTAGCAAAAATCATTCCCCTTCATGCCAGGGGAGCTGTTCCCCTCTCCTCCATGGGAAAAATAGGATGAAAGTCTGCTTTCATTGCTCTTAACGTGGATCCAGCTGTAAAAGGGAAGAGAAGATTCTCCCAGTTTTGTCTTTGGAAATGGGAAATTAGTCTTATATTAGGATGAGTCCAGGGAGATTATCCATCACAAAGACTGTTCTCTGGGAATTTGGAATAGTTAGATTTTCTTACAAATCTTCGCAGGACAAGGGTTGGATAGGAATGTGTTCTAGTTGTGAATTCCTTGTCTTAATTACATGAGACACCTACACAACAAGACCACACACTCATTAAACATTAAATGAAGTCATATTTAAATTCAGGGTCCTTGAATTTGGTAAACATAGAAATCATGGGTGAAAGAATAGAAAATGTACTCCTCTATAAACTTTCTGCTCTCCTGTTGCTACTGAGCATTCTTTAAAATGTCATGTCTCCTAATTCTTCTGTTATCTACTTTGAAGGAAGCAGGAAAGTGAGGAGGAAGAAATTCTGTCCTATCAGAAATGGTGAGGAAAGGAAAAAAGGAGAATAATATGGGATAAAGAAAAACTTCTAATGATAGACAGAAAGGAGAGAAGTAGACTGCAACGATGGGGTATCAGATGAGCAAGGATATCTGTATTTATTAGTTGCTATAATTTTATTAAGCATTTACTATGTGCCAGGCTCTC
This sequence comes from Uropsilus gracilis, assembly GCA_004024945.1. Taxonomy (NCBI): domain Eukaryota; kingdom Metazoa; phylum Chordata; class Mammalia; order Eulipotyphla; family Talpidae; genus Uropsilus; species Uropsilus gracilis. Next base: position 12,556 of record PVHY01017289.1, read on the forward strand.
ATTAGACCCCAGTGGAAAGCAGGGAAATAGATAGTGTTTTGTTTAAAGATGTATTTAGGTAGAAAGCAGGACACATTTTATTCCATAAAGTATATGGTGATAAATTCTTGATTCATTATATTTTTGCACTATTACTATCATTCTCAGTAAGTTATTTATAAAGCCTAATAAATAGAAAAGAGCTACTTTATAATATTAAAGTGTAATTTTACTGGATATTTAAGTAACACCCCACCCTTCCTACAAGAAATTGCTATCCAAACTATATAAAGAATTCTGACAACTCAATTCAATCAAGAAAAAAAAAAGGGGGCTGGCAGAAGGTCTGGCAGTTATGTCTCTCCAAAGACATAAAGATGGCCAATAAATGCATGACAAATTGCTCATCATGACTTATTGTTAGGGAAACACAAGTCAAACCACAATAAGATATCATCACACAGCTGTACAATGACCTATAGGAAAAAGACAAGAATCAACAAACAATCATAAGGGTGTGGAGAAAAGGGGACCTCCTAGACTGTTTGGGGCAATGTAAGTGGTATAGCCTCTATGGAGAAGAGTATAGAGGCTATCCAAATGTTAATAACACAACTTATGATTCAACAACTCCACTTCTAGGTACCTATCCAAAGATATGGAAATACTAATTCAAAAAGATATGTGCACCCCCACATTCATTACAGCATTGTTTAGAATAGCCAAAATATAAAAAACAATGTAATTGCCCTTTGAATGAGTGGATAAAGAAGTGGTACGTATATATGAAGGAATACCATTCAGCTATTAAAAAAAAAAAAGTCTTGTTATTTGTAATAACATGGATGGAACTAGAGGCGATCATGTTAAGTGAAACAAGTCGAAAGGAGAAAAACAAATATATTACTTCATTCTTATGAAGAAACAAAGCAAATAATCAAGTTAAACAAAAACATACCCTTAGTTTCTGACAACAAGGCAGTGGTTACCAGATGGGAAAGAAGTGGGTGTTGGAGGAAGTGGTAGAGATGGTCAATAGGATGGTGCCAGATGATAACTAGAACCTTGGTGGTGGGTTTAGTGTGTTGTCATGCATTTGAAGGAGTGTGAAGATGTACTCCAAAAAAAATTTATAGAGTTGTAAACCAATGTTACCTCAATAAAAAATACACATGTACAACATTGACTTAAAAATTATCCAATTTAAGCCTTTTGCTTTTTTAATTGGGGTAGTGTTTTTGTGTTACTGCATGTCTATATATTTTAAAAGAGCTGATAAAAACATTTTTGTTCATTTCTATTTAGTATACTTGATCAGCCCATTTGCAAACATTTTCCTGAGAAATGCCTAGAGGGAATAAATGAGACTTAAGAGTGGTTTTAAATCTGTAATTGGAATAGATGTAGGACAAAAATAATCTGAAATTAAACACAGATTGTTAAACTTATAAAGTGGATAACCTGACAATCTATCCAAAAAAACTCAAATACTCTTGTGTACCAAGGCATTTAAGTGGATAATAGAGGTGAGTTTAAGGTTAGTGCTGAAAATAAACTCTAAACAGATTCCAGATAGTTCTTTGTCTTTGCTGCCAAAAAAACACTAATCAACTTTATATATCTACAACTTACCTTTAAACTTATCAAATTGCAGATGTGACAGACAAAATATTTTACAACCAGTGTGGCATGAAAACAGGTACTAGCTGCACCTTAAAATGTGTATTTTTGATGTATCTTGGCTGAATAAATAGTCACCTCAATTATGGAGAAATGGGTATGAAGTTAGCATGGAGTGAAATTCCACCCTTTGAAAATGAAGTTATTCCAGCTGAAAAAGATGTGGTATATTTACACAATGGAATATTATTCACCAATCAAAGAAGAAAAACTTATGACATTTGCAGCAATATGGATGGAGCTGAAAAGAATCATGTTAGTGAAAATAAGTCAGAAAGAAAAGGAGAAATACAAGATGATCTCACTTATATGAGGGATATAGGGGAAACAAACAAACAGACAAGAAAAATTTAAAGCTGCCAACAAAACTGAAGCATAGAGCAAGAGAGGGGGAGGAGGGCAGGATCTGGGGAGGGAGAGGGCACAGGAGATTAAGATGGTACAGGGGTGATTGGGTGATGGGAGACACTCAGGGTAGACAATGGTGTATTATATATGTATACGTGTATGTATATAGATGTGTGCAATAAATAAAAATAACTTAATTTAAAAATGAAGCTATTCCTTTGGAAAAAAAATATGACCAACTTTTATCTTCATATAGCCTGCCAAACATGGGAAAGGGAAAGAAGACATTCTCCCTGATAGATTCTTCACTTTAGGAGAACTTCTCACCATTATTAAAGTAGTAAGTTGGCATTTTGGTTGTCAACACCACATTGACTAGAGAATATGTTATAAAGCAAGTGTAGGGTTGTGTGTGGGGGTTTTGTTTGTTTCATTGATAAATAATTGACATCCATCACTCTACAAGTCTAAAACGTACAGCTGATGGTTTGGCTTACAAGTACTGCGAAATGATCGTCACAGTAGGTTCAGCTAAAATCATCATCTCATAGAAACAATACAAAGAAAAAATGTTTTCCTTCTGATGAGAACTCTTTGGATCTACTCTCTTAAAACTTTCCTGTAGATCATACAGCAGTGTCAGCTGTATTTGTACATTTACATACCCAGGACTTATGTATCTTATAACTGAAAGTTTGTGCCTTTTGACTAGCTTCTTTCTCCAATCCTTTGTGTTCTGGCTCCATTATCTACAGTTCTAAATTTGGTTTTTGGTTTTTGAGATCCTACATAGAGGTGAGATAAGAGTGTTTGTCTTTGTTGGCTTTTTTCACATAACAGAGCGCCTTCGAAGTCCATGCATGGTGTTGCAATTGGTAGGATTGCCTTGGTTTGTTTTTTAATTTCATTGTATATAAACATTTGCTACAATTTATTTATCCATTCATCCATCAATGACCATTTACGTCACTTCTGTGACGTAAATAAATAATGCTGCAATAGACGTCCAGGTGCAGGTATCTTTTTGAGTTACTGTTTTCACTTGGTTTGGAATTGTTGGATCATATGGCAGTTGTAATTTTAATTGCTTTGAGGATGCTCAGTATTGTTTTCCATATTTACTCCCCCCGATTTACAATCTTTCAATCAGGGCAGAGGAATTCTCCTTTCTCCACATCCATGTCACCGTCTTTTGATGACGGCCATTCTCACAGGCACAGGGTCACATCTTCTTGTGGCTTTAACTTGCATTTCCCTAATAACTACTGCTGTTGATGATCTTTTCATATACCTTTTCATGGCTTTCATATATCTTCTTTGGAAAAATATGTTCAGTTTCCTTGTCCATTGCTAATTGCATCCTTTCTTCCTTTCTTTCTCTTTTTCTCTTTCCTTCCTTCCTTCCTTCCTTCCTTCCTTCCTTCCTTCCTTCCTTCCTTCCTTCCTTCCTTCCTTCCTTCCTTCCTTCTTTCTTTCTTTCTTTCTTTCTTTCTTTCCTGCTGCTGAGTTATATGAGCTCTCTATAATATTTGGGATATAAACACCTCATCAGATACATGGTTTGAAAATATTCTTTCCTATCCCATATGTAGCCTTTTCACCTTGCTGATGGTTTGACTGTGCAGTAGAATTTTAGTTTGATGCAGTCCCACTTGTTTACATTTTACTTGGTTTGCTTGTGCTTTAGGTGTCAAATACAAAATATGATCACTATGACTCATGTCAAGGAGTTTTCTTCCTATATATTTTTCTAGGAGTTTTGTGGCCTAGGCTGCTTAGCACATACAGAAACCTCAATAGTTGTACTATGAGACTCAGAGAGAATGGTCAAAGGATAGACTCTTTAGACACTGGTTTCTTAGATGGTATGATCTGTCTATGATTTTTAACTGCATTTTAAATAAGCTAAGTCTTTGTAAAATGGTTCAGCTGATATATGATGGGAAGAGAAAGGATGGGTTTGTATGCATGATATCTTCTGGGTTGCTGTTAGTTTTATCCTACCTGATTTGACAAAGAAAAAATTAGTGTAGCACCTGGTTCTGTAGGGACACCCCACAGTAATGAGGATCTGTCCCCTAAGCATAAAAACCACTGAGAGGCTTCCCTGGGGTATCCCGTATCCCATAACTGGTCACTATGGGGGTAAAAAGATCCATTTCTGGTACTGAAGGACCATCCTAACTTCTATACTCCTAAGAGAACTGCCAAGGTCTTTTGCAGTTTCCTCACAGTTCAGCTTTTGCTCAATCTGTTTCCTTAACTCCTCACCATTTTTTATTCCTGAGACCACTCTACACCAAATTTCCAGTGTACATATTTCTGTTTCTCTATCTCTTTTCTGAGAATTGCAACATAAGAAGATTTCTCATTAACTATTTTTAACATATGTGGAAAATCTTAAGTTTATGACACATTTTAAGAAAAATATGCTAGAAATATGTAATGCTGGAGTTAATGCTGATTAATTTAGCAAACCTCAGCAAAACAAATGTAAAGAGATGTAGCAAGAGAATAGTATTTGATAATTAGTTCCAAATCACCGGGCAAACATTCTAAGCATTCTGTTTTTGAGTTTTGTGCTTTATTTTAAAGTAATTAATATGTGTTCAGCCAAATCAAACTGCTTTATTCTTTCCATAACATTTGAAGTTAATAAAATAAACATCAATGGTGATACACTTTCACTTGTCTATGTTTTTAATTTATAAAAAAAAGACTTTTAAACTTTAACATATACTCATGAGACACATTTTTGACCTAATGTTTATTATTTTCCACCCTCAGGCTCTTAAAGTTTGAGTTTAACTTGTCTAATATGACAAGGTTCAGAATTCATAAAAGTTATTTGTTAGAATTTGTCCTCTCTAAATGAAAGACTCTACATTCATGAAAAGCTCATTTTACAACTGTGGTAATGATAACAAGGCCCAAGAGACAGTAAAAGTCAAAGCAAAATTACAAAAGCTGTTTAGCATTTTTGTTTTTTATTAGATTTATTGAAATATCTAAATAATATCCCATAAATTCACTCCTTGAAGTGTCCACTTCTGCAGATTTCAAGATAGTCACAGACTTAAGTAACTACCATAACTATTTGACTTGGAATTTTCATCAACCTGAAAAGAAACCCCATAACCACTAGCAATCACACCTTTTTTTCTCCTCTCCCAGTCTCTGGCAACCCCTAGTCTGCTTTCCATCTTTGTGTAAATTGCCCTGTTATGGACATTCCATATAAATGGAATCACACATGTTTTTTGTGTGTGTGGCTGACTTCTTTCACTTGTCAAATTCACAAACCTTATTTTCAAGGTTTATGCATATTGTAGCAGGTATCAGTACTTTATTTTATTATTTTTGTTCTTTCTTGCTGAATAATATTTATTGTTTGAAAATACCATATTTTTAAAGACTATTTTCTACTTTTTAGGTACTATTAATAATACTGTTATGAGCATCATGCATGAATTTTGTGTGAAGACATGTTTTCATTTCTCCTGGGTATCAACCTCAGAGTAAAATGCTGGCTCTTGTGGTAACTCTGTGTTTAACATTTTGAGAATCTACAATATTTTCAAAATGGCTGTAACACATACCATCTTCACTAGTCACCTGTGAGTGTTTCAATTTCTTATTCTCACCAGCACTTGTAATGGATAGTTGTTTTGTGTGTGTTGACTATTAACCCTTTTAATTGGTGTAAAGTGGTATCATGTTGGTTTCATTTGCAGTTCCCTGATGACTAAAACTGTCCTGTAAAAGTTGAAGAGAAAATGGATGTTTAATTTGGAGAGGGCGGGGAGATTTTTATAGGAGGTGCCTGAGAGCTCTTGGTAAGTCTTAGAATGAAGGGTCAGAATCTCATTTGTTGTTTATAAGTGAACAAAGAGTTGGTGTTAGGTGGAGCATAATTAACTCTATGTAAATAAAAAGTCTAATGAATTGGTTCAGTCATGAGGAAGTAGAGTCCCATTCTTGGGGGATATTCAAGTAGATACTATAGAGGATTCTGAGGCTACTCTGATGTGCTATGATTTGTAATCTTGTGTGGCAGATTACAAAGCATAAAATGAAATTTTTTTCAGTCATACCTATATAAGCTTGGCAAGGATATTGTTTCTAATCAAGTCGTTCACACATTCATAGGTTCTCTAGACAAAGGTCCTGCAGTACGTGAAACCTGTGGAGTAAGGAGTTTATTTAGACAACAACATTTCACAGTAGTCCCCATATGAGGAGCAGAAAAATTATTTTCCTGACTGTTATGTAGCATAATTTATTCTAAATGCTCTCAAATCAGTGTACAATAATATTCTAAAGAATATTTGTAGGATATGATATCATGGTCTGAGATCCACTATTTTGAAAATGAGACTCTTGTCTGTTCTGATACATCGACAATAAGAGGAATAACTTGATCCTTATATACATGTTTGTGTATGTATATGTGTGTATACCTACATGTATGTCTATATATTAGTAAGTATGTACTAAAAGAAAGAAAATAAGGAGGGAAGAAAGGAAGAAAAGAATGAAAGAAGGAAAGGAGGGAGGGAGGAAAAGAATTATTATTAAATTTTTTATTCTAAGACAACTATAGATTCCCATGCAGGTATAAGAAATTGTAGAGACCCCATGTACCTTTTACCCAGTTTTCCTTAATAATAACATTTTGTAAAACCACAGCACAATATTATAACAAATATATTGATGCTGATCAAGACAAGACAAGACACTATCAGGGCCCTTCATGTTGCCCTTTATATGGCCATACCCATTTCCCTCTTTCATCCCTTCATTGGTATAATTTTTTCATTTTAAGAATGATATATACATGGAATTACACAGTATTTAAGCATTTGAGGTTGACTTTATTCACACAGCTTTATCCTCTGGAGAGTTATCTGGGATGTTGTTTGCATTAATAATTACCTCTTTCTATAATGTGGACGTACCACAATCTGATTGACCACTCATGTGGTGAAAGGCATCTAGATTCTTTCCATTTTGGGTCTATTACAAATGGAGCTCATACGAACATTTGTTTACAGGTTTCTTTGTGAACATAAATTGTCCTTTTTCTGGGGTCAATGTCCAGGAATTCAATTGTTGAGTTATAGCACATTTCATTTGCAATGAAATTGCCTCGTTGTTTATTTTTCAGAGTGGTTGCACTATTTCACATTCCCACCAGAAAAGCATGAGTGATAGATTTCTTCCTAACCTTGCCAATATTTGATGTTGTCACCCTTTTTTATTTTAGCTGTTTTGAGAGGTGTGTGGTGATATCTCACTGGGACTTGACTTTGAATTTTCCTAATGGCTAATCTTTGCATGTACTCATTTGCTTATTTGAGCTGTTGTCTCTCAAGTACCCTTGCTGTCAATACGAGGAGGACATGACAGACAGACCTCTACCTCCACTAAAGTGGCTACATTTAAAATTTTAAGTAGAATTACATTTGAACAAGTTTTTCTCTGCTCAAATGAAGTATAAAATCAACTCCATCTATTTGACACATTGCTTTTTAAGAATTGACTTGACTTTCCGTAGTCTTAGATGAAAACTAAAAGTTTGCATTAGAAACTCAAATAGGTTTATACAAAAAAACATATTCAAAAGCCAACTATTTATGCCAGTCCAGGCTCTTTTCAAAAGTTATTTCTTCATGACAAATGACAGCAAAATAATTTGAATATATCAAAATTTTATATATTTTAAGTTTTAAAATATTCAGTACTAAAATAGAGTTCTCATTAAAATGGCAAAAATGTGACTCACCTGGTCTGGAGCATGACTACCTTTCAGGCAGAACCAGCCCATCAATTATCCCACCTGTCAGGCAGGAGGGGTGCTCATGTGGAAGTAAGTTCTTTGATATAAATATAATATGTTCATAACATGAAGACGATGACAAAGATGTGCAAAATGCAGTGTGATTTTGTGATACCATGGATTAGCATAAATTCACGAGTTAATTAACAAATGACCCTTCCCACGGAGTGTGAGTCATGCTGCGATCTTGTATCCTTTGTAGGAATGTTTCTCTAGAGACGCAAGGGCTCTAGCCTTTGCTTCTCACAAGCGCCATAACTTTCATTAAGGAGAGATGTGCTCAAAACAAGGTCAAAAAACACATTTTGAAAAGCCCACATCCCTGCTCTACTTTCCCTACCTATTTTGGCAGTCCAGCAGCAGGTGTGTCAGTCTGCGCTCCTGAAGGGGAGACAGGAAGATGTTAGGTTAGCCAGGCTGGTGCTGACTTGCCAGTATCTCATGTTGCCTCAGGGAGGCCATTTGAGGTGACTGCCTGAGACAGGATGTGAGCCAGGATGAGCCACATCCTCCCAGAGGACTGACAGAGGTCACTCCATCCCAGCTCCCAGGGAGCAGTGTGAACCCCCACCCTCCGTACTGTCCATCTGGGGCTCCCACTGCCCATCCACATGCATGCAAACAGCTCTCTGGAGCAATGCAAACTGGCTACAGTAGAACATTTTTCTCCCATGTTATCATCCATTCCTGGGAATCTGTGGAAAGTCAAGGATAGGTCTGGTGAAAAGAAAATCAAAACAGAACACGTTTGAGTGTCTTCATTCTATACACATACCTTCCCCAAACATTGCAATCCCCGTGGCTGTACTTGAGGGCTTCAGGCATGGTGGTCAGAAGGTTCTGGAGAAGTTCCACACTATTGGTTTATGTGGGGTTTTCTTTCTCTCTGTGTGTGGTAGAAGGAATTAGTGGGGGTAATCTCTCTTGGAATAATACATTTTATGTTCCCGTTGGAACTGGGGTTTAAAAGCACAAGAAATGTTTAGGAGTATTTACATTAAGGTGGAGCAGAGGCATGCTGACTTCCTGGAACCAGCTCCTACTTCACTGAATTCTCCTCCCCAGGCCCAATCAGAAACCCAGCAAGACTGGAGGGCAGAATGGGGGTGCTGGCCAATTCCATCTTTCCCATGAAACAGTTAATGGCGTTCCCACCAAACTAACTTTAACATCAGCCAGCGCTAGCAAAGCATTCACTCTTTATCCTGGAGGAAGGAGAAGGCTCTAGTGCCTAAGAAAATGTGAGACTTGAGCCCATCCCCGTATAATTACAGAATCAAGGCAATTATAACATCCATCTGCTCCTGGCTCTTCCAAAATAAATGTGACTACGAGTTTTAGCAGGAGAGCTGTTATTCTAAAGCTATATACTATCAATTTGTGTCCTGGTTTCAAAATAATCTACACATACCAACCACCAGGGTAGTGAGACACTTTGAAAAGAATGATTAAAAACTAGGATTGGGCTTTTAAAAATATTATCTCATTTAATCTTCATAATCACCTATCAGGAAGGTACTATTTATAAGCCCCAGTTTACATTCCTGGGAACTGAGGGGTGGTGGAGTTAAATAGCTTTCCCAAAGTCACACAGATAGCAAGATGAAGTGCTGGGAACTGAATATAGAACTTGATTCTGGAGCTCTTATGCTCCACCACTCAGCAAGGCCACAGACCACCCACTACAAGGCACACTGGTGACTCTTAGAAAACACACTAACCGACTGGGTTGGGTGGAAAATGAGGCTGATTCCCAGAGTCAAGATTTGTCCTTCATTCTGCTGAATGGGAGAGAGCTAGAAAGGGGGAAGAATGGCCAGACATGGGAAGTGGGATGATTAACCCAGAAAGGGAGATGGGCTGTACAGACGGGAAAGCATTGAAGAATGTGCAAGCTTGCGGAAAGCCTAGTGATGCAATGAGCTCAGGTCATTGAATTTAGGTTTGGGTTGAGCAAGAGGGCTTGGATTGAAGCACAAATAAGAACACTGGAGCGCTAAGTCATGTCAAAATTAAGAAATTAATTTTTAAGGTTATGGGTAGCCTGTAAAGGGTTTTAAAGAGTGATCAGGGCACAAATTTTGTACTTCAGAAAGATGACTCTTTGTGGGGAATTGCTGACAAGACATTAGGACCCTGGATGTGGCAACAGAGTCAAACATGAGCAGGTTAGACTATTTTAGAGATAATGCAGTAATCCAGTAGGAAATGACAAGGGTATGAACTAAGAGAGCAGTAGTGAGGATGGAGAGGAAGAAATTGACTTGAGAGATATTAAGGGAAGTGAAGGTCTTTAATGACTGAATGTGGAGCATGGAGGACAGAAGTGTCAGTGGTGAAGAAACAGTATGTATTACACTCCTCGACCATGGTGGTAGTCATTCGTTCAGCTGTATTCACTCAGTTGGGTCAAGCACTGGAAGAAGGAACAGGTTAGGAAGGCGAGCAAGGATAAGGAGAGCAATTCAGAATGTCTTGAACTTGAAGAGCATTCAAATAAATATTCCAAGAGGGGATTGGGAAATGAATTGGAACTAAATAGAGAGACTTAGGCCAGGAATATAGGGTTTTGAACCCTCCCTTAGTATTTGAGGCTATGGGTCACACCAGTTTTTATCTCTTTGCCCATATTCACTTTTTATGTCCCCTGCAGATGGTGGAGCTAGGACTCTGAACCCTTTTTTCAGCTCTACCCCTGGAGCTCTGGAGGGAACCTGCAGGGCTGGAGGGAGGAAAGGGAAGATGGTCACCTTCACCCTGGCCACACTCCAGGAGTAGACCAGCAGCTGCTGGTCACATCAGTAGCAAATTTTAGGTCTGCTGTGCATTTTTAACTGCAGAAGCAGTCTCTTTTAATGCAGAAGCAGTCTCTTTTAATGCAGAAGCAGTCTCTTCTTGTGCACTGAGAGTGGTCCCAGCACCAGCTACACCCCACTCCAGGGAGGCCTCATCGTAGCCCATGGTGCATCTTCTAAGTTTCAGTTTCGATAAATCCAATCTCTTCCTTGGTTCCTACAGTTGGAGTTGTTTCTGCCGCTACAGCTTAGCATTCTTTCACTCTTTCAGTTGACTTATTAACAATTTTATGCCTAGTGAATAATTCCCCACATTATTTTCTCACAGCTGAGATAACTGATGCAGTTCTCTCTTTTGGCTGGTCTACAAAGAACCCAGGACTACCTATGTTTGAGAGCTGTCCAAATCGAGTTGTGTGCTGGGGAGGTTCTGGGGTATCCGGAAGAGTCTGTATCTTCTAAGGGAGAGAGCAAGCGAGGAGGAGAAAGTATACTTATACCAGAAAGATGATTATTAATGAGTTGAGATTCCTGGGGCAATGGCAGTGGGCTTGCTCCTTTAAAGGAAAGAAGAGGGATGAAGGTGGTGAGGATCCATTGGCTATGCAGCGGGGAGGTCATTCAGTGAGAGAACGGATGTGAGGGAGTTGTGGAGTGGGGTGAGGAGGTCTACAGCTGCTTCTGCAGGGATGAAAGAGAAGGCAGGTCAAGGGCTTTTGTGCTGCAGCACTGAGGGGTAGGGAGAGAATTTGTTTCTTTTTGCTTTACACCATTAGGTCATAGCAGTTCTTTCTGGGCATTGAGGAGTAGACAACAGCATTAATCCAGGAAGGCTTTTGCTGGGTGCTCAATAAACTCAACTCATTTGCCAGGTGTAGGCAAAAGAGGCATTAAGGTGGAGAACTTTGTGCTGGAGTTGGCTAGATAAGGAAATGAAGTTAGGCGTGAGTGGAAGAGGAGTGATGTACAAACAACTCTGTGTGAGCTCACATGGGTGTAAGGTTTAAATTTCTTATTTATTTATTTATTTATTTAGAGACCAGGTCTCGCTATTTTTGCCCGTGGAACCACAGGCTCTCATTGCCCGGGGTACCACAGACTCAAGCAATCCCCAGCCTCAGCTTCCCAGGTAGCTGGGATTACAGGCGCGCGCCACCACACTTTTTTTTTTTTTTTTTGGAACTTTTTGGAGACTCTTTTTAGGTCTCACTACGGGCCCCAGGCGGGACTCGAACCGCGATCCCTAGCTCCGGCCGCTTCATAGGCTGAAGCTTACAAGCACAAGCCACCGTGCCCGGCCCTAACTTTATTCTTTAACTAATGCTGAAGAGAACTTCTCAAGAAGACTATCCTCCACAGAGAAATGGACACTAATTTTATTCTTAAAACTTGAGCGCATTCATCCTTAGTTTCAACCTAATTTACATATTACCCTTGTCAAATGCCTCGTAACTCCACATATTTTAAAGTCTTACTTATTATATATATAAGGAACAGATTTTGAAAAACCATATGATAAAGAGTTTAGGAAACTAAAGATTTCTCAAATATGAAAGATTGGGGGTATTGTTGTGACAAGGTGGGTCTGGTTTGAATACTATTTTACTACTTTAATAATTTCTTAGGGTTAAGATCAAGTTTGATAAGGACTTTAACTCAGGCAAATAATGATGGTAATAGAATATTACTAAGTGCTCAGGCTTCTGCACTTTTCCAGTTATTTTCTTGTAAATAAATTTGTATAGGAGTAGTTTCTCCCAGGACAAACCATAATTTAAAAAACTTGTATTCACTGCAGCCATATAAATTATTGTTTCCCCTTAATATTGGCAAGCAGTGATTTATTTTAGTAAAATTGCAGACCTTACTATGCATACTTTACAGTGTATGTTCTTCCCTAGGGCAAGTAAGACTTTTTAATGTATTGTTTGAGGAAAGCTTAAAAGCTATTAAATTCATAAATTAATTTACACATGAAATCTTAGTTTACTATGATTTGTCAAATATTTTCTACAAAACAACTATTATATTACAGTACCTAAGCAACTGTAAGATGTACAACTACTTGTAATTCTTAAATTTTTAGAATAGAATTTTTCATTGTTATTTTTCAAAGTATTCTTTTTATTGAGCTAATATTGGTTCACATCTTTATTTATAATTCTGAAAAAAGAAAAAACATGGGATTATAACAACTTAAAAAGGTTCTGTGCATCAACATCAACAACAACAAAAAAATAAAGACACCTTATTGAATTAGTAAAAGTATTTGAACATCATAAATTTAAAAAGAAGTCAAAACCTAAGCTCTACAAAGAACTCACACAACCTGACAAAAGTAAACAAATAGCCCAGTTTAAAAGTGGGCAAATGAGCTAGATGTTCCTTCATAAGCTAGAGTTTTTCATTGCTAGATATTTTCAAATTTATCTTTTTCACTTTTACAATTCTTTTTCTGAAAAGCCATTAATATAGAAGTTATATTTAAGACTCACCTTTTTTAATTATTATTTTTTATTTCATATAATTTTATTAGTTTACCAAGCTGTATAAATTTCTGAACTGCATCTTCACCTTTATATGTATATAAACTTGCCTCACCCACGGTCAAAGTTCTAACTCCCTGCACTCCCACTCCCCCTCTCTTCTATTAACCAATGTATTTTTCACAGTCTAAAAGTTGTTTTTGTTGTAATTTGTCCATTTCTTTATTTGTTTTTTAAAATGTACAAATGAGAGAAACCTGAAAATTGTTTTTTGCTTTCTGATTTATTTCATTTTACTTGCGATCATGTCAAGAGCCATTCATGTTATATACATATATGATGAATTGGCAAATCAATACAATATGAGGGAATTATTCATTTCCTCCTTTAAAAGGTTCCATTCACATTGTTACAAATGGCAAGAGTTTTTGTATTTTATAGCTGGTGGTATTCTATTGAGTATATCCACTCATTTTTTTTATCCACTTCTTTATCCTCATCTTTTAGGTTGTTTCCATATCTTAGCTACTGTGAATAGTGCTGCTGTGAGAACAAGCTTGCATAAAGCTTCTCAAATTAACATTTTCATAGTCTCTGGCTAAACACAATGATTGTTGTTTAGACATAGGCCATTTTCACCCAAGTGTAAGGTTCTAGCTTGTGTTTTGATTTGCATTTCCCTAATAAGTGAGTATTTGAGCATTTTATCATGTGGCTAGCTGTTTGCCATCTGGATATATTATTTTCAATGGCATGGAATTAATTTAGTGTTCATTTATCACAGATTTATCTAGAAGGGACACAAAGTAAAGTAGGTATAGTTTTCATTCCTTCAACTATAAAGGCATTTGAAAAGAAAATGTATGTGGGAAATTATGGAGTGGTTAAATGTAGCATAAAATGATGAAATGCTAAATGGTTTAAGAGGGAAATTTATAATGTCATGAATTGCAGCAACTGGATTACCTGAAGAGCCAGAGAGCAGCTATCTTAAGTGAGTGACAAACATAGTTGAAGTATTCTCACATTTGACAGAAAAGCAACTATTTAGTAGGAAAAAAAGTTGAGTCAGACAAATGTAAATTGGGTTTCTAGCTCAGCCACTTACTAGTTTTTTTTACCTTGACCAACTTTAATTTTTCTTGTTATGTTTCCTTGACTGAAGATTGGAGATAATTACCTCACAAAATCCTTGTGAAAAGCTGTTGTGATGACAGGTGCTAGCCCTGGCACCTGGGGAGCTTGAAGTGCAGTGGCCTTCTTCTTTTATGGTCCCTGACTTCCTCTAGCCTCAGGTTCTGACCATCAAATGCCCACCTGGGGAGACATCAAGTTAGATTTTGCCAGAACACAAAGTGCAGATGCCATGATACTATAAAATGTAAAACGTTTATGCTTTGAAGATTTGAGGCAAAATGTATAATGGAGAGAACAACTTTGGGGTCAAAGTTGTTGCCATCAAGGAAGGGAAGAGAATTAGCACCATGATTCCTCTCCTAATGGCTGGCCATAAAATTCTGCAACTTCATGACTTAATTTGGAAATGTGGCTGAAAGTGCACTTGGAATAATCAAGAACATTGGAATGATCAACACAGTTATTTGAAGCACACAGGAGCAAATTCTCTTGTCAGAAAAGTTTGACGTAATGACTTCTTTGCTATCATATCCTATCCCAGGACTAACAGTGTGGTGATCCCATTTGTTTATTAGAACTCTTGAAATATCACAGTTGTACTGTTGGCTCAGGAAAGGATTCCCTGTGCCCTTCTCCATACAGCAGCTGTTCATTCCTCTGTTTCTCATCCATTTGAGTCTTTGCAGCACTTGGCAGTTGTTAGAAGGTTTTCCTGTCAGTGATCTCACTAGGTACATGGGACTAGTTGACCTCTCCTCAGTCTTATTTTCTTATCTTTGTTTTCTGACCACCTTGACTCTCCTGGGAAGGTCTGTGTCACCCACTCCAACATGTTCACCATTGATTACTGGCAGGGAGCTCCAGAATCTCTAGTTTGGACTTCTTTCTCTGCTGTAGCCCCCATATCTGCTAGACACCTTCACCTTAATATCTCACAGGCACTTCAAATTCTCAGAACAAAAGCTGGACTTACTATCTTTCCTCTGAACTCATTTCTCCTGTTTTAATGACATTACTGTTCTACCAGGGCCAGAAACTCAGAAGCTTTGCCTCCTGTTGCCTCTTTTTTCTCTTCTGTCTTCAAAATGTAAACAGTTACTATGTTCTATCTAGTCTGTCTTTATGAAACCGTTCACATTGACTCATTTAAATTTCAATGTTTTCTGCCTTATATTAGGTCTTCATTACCTTTATATTCTACTACTAAAAAGTAGTAGAATGGACTCCTATACAGTAGTCCAATTTTATCCCAATCTATGAATCCTAGCCAGTGTAACTCTAATGGTACCTCTCTGATGATTGAACCATTTTAGTGATTTCTTATTGTTTAGGCACATATATTCCAACTCCTCATCCCATAATCACAGTATGACTTCGACCTACTGTCTGTTTCCTAATATCTACCTGTATTCCAAACTGTTTGTGATCCCAACCTGCATCCCATAAAACATGCAACACTGGCATTGGCAAAACAATGGCAAGAGGTCCCTGTGTCTTCCTTGCAAATCACACTAGACACTACCAAGTAAATATGACATAAGGTGGGAAAGGGTGTCTTACTGAATGGTGATTTTTACATTTTTACATGAAATTCCTGATTTGTGCGGTTTGTACATCTAGGTCATACAGACACTTTTTCAAAAGAGCAGGCCAAGTTGAAACCAACTGATTCTTCTATCACACAGAAGTGAGTTATTACCCACATCTTGTTTTGTGCAAGAAATTATGTAATGATGCTGGCAACAAAATGGACTTTTTTCTAAGTCCATGGAGTAGCATTAACCAATACCTTCCTCTGTGTTCATTGATTATGAAGTCTAGGGTGCTGTCACTCAGTATTGAACAGTAGTCAAAATGATACGACTCAGCTAATGGATTAGTGGTTGCTTAGGAGTAGAAGGAAGTGGAATCGGGAAATTTGGGGAGTCACCAATAATGGGGTATGGTGGTTAGGGTTGTTTTTTTTTAATGACACAGTGTTCCAAAACTGATTGTAGTATTTATTTCAAGTGGGTGGAATTGTGTGGCATGTGAACGATATCTCAATAAAGCTGTTATTTTAAAAAGTGGTCCAAATGGCATCAAGGATTATTATGGAAAGAGGAGGTATGTTAATCAGTAGTTACAAAGCTGCTAAAATTCTGTTTGAAAGAGGAAATCCAACATTTGAATAGGCACATTCCAGATTTTCTTGTCCTCAAAACAGATTATAAGGAAGCCAGAAGTGATGAAAAGAAAAAAGTATTTGAGTCTTTGCTCAATTTCCTGGAACATTTTTCTTTCATCAAAAATGATGCTTTAGCTTAGCTCAGGAATACCTTTATAGATTAAACCATTTACTCTTCTGTGGATAGAAAAGGAAAAATAAGACTATTTTATCATTTAGATAGTGGGGACATTTTTAGCTTTGATATTAATTTTGAAATGCTCATTATATTAATGAGCATTTTTACCCAACTAGTTTTAAACACGAACAGTTTTAAACTTATCTAAGCACACTTAACAACTGAGCTGTACATAAAGACTATTAAAAAAAAAAAAGCTATAGTGTTAATGACTATTACACATTCCCAGCCAGCTGAGACTTGACAGAACATTGGATCACAGAAACCCTAAAGTGAATAACATGGGAAACAGTCTATTAATAGGAGGAATATCAGCTATTTGCCAAAACACACAGATTCTGGGGGTGACCACACAGAAACAAGTAGGAATGTCCTTAGGTTTTCTGACAAGCTGAATGATCCTTGGACATAAAGACAGCAATAAAGATATTGTATTCTCCTGAGCAAATATCAGGGACTGGCTTACCCTCATCTCTTACTTTGGTTACTTTCCAGCTCTCTCCAAAAAGAGAAAGCTGGGCCTAGGAATATTGACTGCATGAAAGTGGGATTTGGCTCAAGTTCTGGGTTCCCTGTGCTCTTAAAGTTCAGGGCTCAAGAACAGGGTTGGCTGGTTCTGCTTGGCAGGGACCATCCTCTTACTTCAGAGATGCTGCAAGAGTGTGTGGGGACCACAGTCCCCTTCTATTGGGTCTGCTGTATCTCTGCAGACAGTTTTGTCCTGCTCCTCATCCTGAGGACAGTGCATGCTTCCACTTGAATTTCTCCCAACAGCCTTGTGTATTCAAGCCCCACTCGAGTTCATTTCCAAGCATACTTCATTTGATACTTTCATGTTTGGGCACATATTATTCCTTTTAGTCAGAATTTCCCTTTGCTTCATCTTGAAGCCACCTACTCATTCCTTCAAACTCACCTTTTCTATTAAGTCCCCTGAATATCTCTGGCAAAATTAGTCATTTCTTCCTGCATCTTCTTAAATTTGTCCCTATCAGAACCCTGCAGCTATGCACAGTTCTCTCAGATACAAGCACATGTTGTATCTTAAATCACTTAGCATATCTGACATATAGTAAACATTTAATAAATATTTGTTGAATTGCAGTAGATCAAGATTATGATATATGACCTGAGAATAGAGATGAGTTAGCTGCCTGACCCAGAGAGAAAAATGAGTTAACTGCCTAACCCAGAGAGACAGAGAGAGAGAGATATTAGTAAGAGATTATTAAACCCAATAGTCAACGTGAAAGAACTGTGTCTAGTAGTATATTCTAAGCACCAGCAGGAGAGAGATTTGTTCAAATCCTATTAGAGTGTGTGCGTCTATTAGCTTGGGTGCTGTAACAAAGCAAGACAGAGTGGGTGATGTAAGCAAAAGAAAATTATTATTTTCTCCAGATTCTGGATGCTCAAAGTTTGAGATCCAGATGTTAGTGGGGTTGGTTTGATGCTGAGGCCTTTCTTTTTGGTCTCTTCTATGCTGTCATCTTCTCATTCTTATTTTTAAAATAGAGAGTCACATACTTTGCTTTGTGTTTATCTGTGTCCTAATGGCCTCATCATAAAGGACATCAACTCTATAGGTATAGGTCCACCCTAATGACCTTATTTAACATCAACTACCTCTGTAGAGGTAATCACAATCCCATTCTGAGGTACTGGAGGTTAGGACTTCAAAATATGAATTTTGGGGGATTGCAATTCAGCCTAACACAGTCGATAGGTTCTTACTTTGCTTGAGGTTAAAGTCTGTCTTCTTGTACACCAGTTCTGCAAACTCTTTTTACCTCCCTTGAACTTGATCCTCATGTCTAAGTGATGCTGACAGAAGCCTTTTAAACACACAATGGGATAGTAGTTGGAAGTGGTGAAAGGGGAACTTGGATGCCAAGGTAGATCCTCTTCTCCCTTTTCTCAGTACTGCATGTGATGAGGGGCCATTCCAGGATGTCAGAAGGTAAGTGGTTCCTGGCCCTACAAACTACAACCTGCTTTTCTGGGGGTGTTTAAATACTGCAAAGACGTGTCAGCAGAAATCTATGCCAGCATTTACTTCTGTTGCTTCTGGGTAATGTAGCCCAGCACCAAACTAGGTTAGTGTTTGGGTGTGAGTCTGCAAATGAAAGAAGAGCAAGGTCTCTATACAGTCTTCCAGGATCAGATCTGTGTGCAGCGGAAGCCATTCAGCCCCTTGCTGGTCTGAAAACTAGGCCATGACTGCATGTTATTCAAGTTTCAACCTCTTATGCACATACCCATTTCAAAATAGAACCAAAAAAAATCATCATAACATTGTGAAGCTTTTCAGCATAGATTTCTCTTGGACAATGTAGTACCAGAGTCATTTCCTGAGAATAAGATTGGGTTTATAGGGCTTGCACTCAAAGATGGTCTTTCCTTCTATTGGTTCAACATTTCTCCAAGTGAAGTTCTTGATCATCTCTGTCAAATTTATATGGGTTTCTTAATAAAACTGCAAGTTCCTGTGCTTTACTTCCTGCCAGCTGACTCAGTGGAACTAGGAATCTGAGTTTTTATTTTTGCCTTCGTTACCCCTTCCTTCCTTCCTTCCTTCCTTCCTTCCTTCCTTCCTTCCTTCCTTCCTTCCTTCCTTCCTTCCTTCCTTCCTTCCTCCCTCCC
>PVHY01017290.1:0-31797 GCA_004024945.1 Uropsilus gracilis
GTTATCTTAACCCCAATCAGTATATTCAGTCCCCACAGTCCCAATGACACATGTCCAAGATGGAGCCCCTTTTGCCCCTCCAAACCTGAGGCAGGCACTGCAAAGTTGAGACTTTTTCCAGCATCTTCTCTTGGCTTCTTCTCCAATGTTTTGTACTGCTCTGATTCCCAAGGCTTTTTACATTTCTTCCACAATTGCTGATGGCACAAATCAGCTTTCTAAATCGCTGACCATCTCCAGGTACCAGCTCACTATGCCACCTTGCTGCTGAGCACTTCCCACACTGGCCACTTTTCTACCGGTCACCATGACTCCTTGCCACTCTTCCAGGGGCCTGCCCTGACCAGGCCACGTGGGCCTGTTCTTTCAGGCCACCATTCTTGTCTCCTTCCTTTCCTTTCCTCTTTCTTTCCTGGCACCTTCCTTTTGTCTGCTTTTTGGGGCTTCTCACTTCTTCTCGTGGGTCTTTCTCTCAGACTGCACCCACCAGAACATTTTGGTGCCTATTCATTTTTCCTCTGTGTCATTACCCCGTGTAAAACCAGGGAAGCAGAGAGGCCCTTCTTGAGTCCTTCCCACTTGGCTGGGACCTGGAGAGACTCCAGCCCCACAGTTCTCCAGAGTTGGGAGAACCTGTAAGCTCAAGGTTAGGAGGGAATGCCCACCCTTTCTTGGGGTTCCCCTTTCAAGAGGACAGTCATGTTCTCAACAGCACCCCCTGCTGACTGTAGGGATCCTCACTCTCAAGTTTGCACACTCGGTGAAGCACTGGGGTGGGACATCCTGAGCCTGTAGGTGTGATGTGGGCCAAGGGAAAACTTGTAGAGGTCAGTATGTTTCTGATGGAGGAGTTGCTGTAGCGGGAATGGGGTGACTGCGAGGCATGCACTAGTGAGGACCTTTGCAGGCAGCTATGGACAGGTTCAACCTGGCACATTCGCCTCTGGTGACCAGCATTACAGTGGGAAGTCACAGTAGGGAAGATAAATGCTGTTTCCTGGGGATGGTGCAACCTCGAGAATCCTTTATATTATCTATTTTTTTTTCCCCTCTAAGCAAAAGAGGAGTTATTCTTTTGCTCTTGGTGGAATGAAATATTATTTGGACAGTTTAGAAAAAGAAAAACTGACAGTTTTATTTCCTGAACTTGGAATGAATAGTCACTTTGCTAAAATGGCAGTCCCAGTGGAAAAATTTAGTTTATTATATAATTGCCCTTAATTGATCATTTTTTTAAACGAACACTTTAAAAGTGGTTTTGTTCTTATTCCTGTCAATACTAAAGCCTATCTTGAACTTCTTTCCAAGCAAAAGTGCCAGCAGTTGTTCTGCTTTGTGGTGATGAGTTTAAGTGAGGTTAACATGGGGAGCAGGCAAATTTCCCCACATCCATATTATGTAATAGACATAATTCTCTTCTTTTTGCTAGTAGCTCAACAAGAGAAAATAGCTCTTTTTGTGCATTTTATTTTCTTTAGAAAACCACTCAGAGTGGAGTCATTGGGAACTTAAAGTCTAGATGAATATTATTCTCCATGTAGCCATGAAGCTGAATTTGGCTATGTCTGTGGACAGAGGTGGTGGTGAATTTTGATAAATGAAGCGCTTTATCAGAGAATGCACCTGATTGATGACGAGAATTTACTATAACAGTTCTCTCATGCATGAGTCATTGACTACATTATATGTGTAACTTCAGTGAATAAAAATGCTCGACTCTCGTAAGGATTATTTGTAGCATGCTCAACTCCAACTTTGAGCCTATTTTTCTGAAGTGGTTTGATAGACATGGAGTGGTCCTGGACCTGCTTAATCACCATTCAATCTTCTGGCCTCAAGAGGAAAGCAAGCCGGTCAGAGAGCTACTGCACAGACCTGGTCTTGGTCTTGGTGCCTTTTCTTATTGGGTCACCATTGTCCCATGAACATTACTAGTTTCATTTTACAGGTGAGGAAACTGAGGTTCACATGATTTCTGTGACTTGGTCATTACAGCATTACTGCATCTTTCTTTTCCTTGAGTGTCATGGGACCTGCCAGCCTCAGACATATGGTGGTCCTGCTTCCCTGTAGAGAGAAGAGATGAATGTTCACCACAATACTTTTTCTAAGACGCTGAAACAGCATGGAGCCATTTCCTTTTCTTGATTGACTTACAAGTTGAGAGAAAAAAAAACCAGTAGTCTGAGTTTCCTAAGCTTCCCAAGGTGTTAACTTCTTGAATCAGAAAAGGTGTGCTGAAATGGGAAGCCACTGGAGGGGGTGGGGGAACCATTGCTCTGACAGCACATGACACACCCAAGAGCAGTGACATTTGATGTTACTCAAAATGGAAGTCACTACAGGAAGTGAGATCAGGGCAGTAGAAAGTAAATAGGAGGACCTGCATGTACAAGAAGAGATTCACTTGAAGTTGCAGTAGAAGAGGGAACCGCAAGGCTAGGGAGCTGGGTGGGGCCAGGACCAAGTAAATGGCTGGTCCTCTGTAGAGGCACTGTCAGGGACTAGATGGAGAGACAGGAGCACTGGGGTGGAAAGAAGGGGAAATGCTGGTATGTTTCCCACATGGCCCTGATCTGCTCAGCCTGGTAGGAAGAAGGTTGTGAAAGAGGCTGGTATATGCACAGAGCATCTTTTCTTGGATGTGACATGCACAGGCCAGTGTGGGTTTGGAATAATGGGGTGTCTTCACTCACTGCTTCCCACCATCCCAGCTCCAGTTTCTTATTTGACTTTAAGGCCCAATTTTCTAAGTGCTGTCCTTTCCGCTGGCCCATAGCTCAGAGTACCCAGACCCACTCTTCCTGCAGAGTAAACCCCCCTCCCCTTTCCTGTCAATTGGGTACCTTTCCCTAAATATTCAGGTCAGAAACCTGCGTCGTAGAATATCAAAGCTATCCAGATCTTCATTCTCCCTACCTTTTGTGTGCTTTTCCTCTTCAACCATATGACTTCCAGCTCCTGAGAAAATCCGCTTTGTGTTGCCATAGTTCTGTGCTTGGAAAGTGTCTTTTAATAAGGAAACAAATCCTGCTTCCCTGAGATCCTCAGTTCCTTCCCCCATAGGCCCCTGTTTAGTTCTTGTGACCCAAAAAGAAGGCAATACCTTCTTCCCTAGGGGCAGTGTTTCATTCAGCTTGGGCTGCTGTAACAGACACCCCTGGCTGCATGGCTTATAAACGGTAGGCATTTGTTTTCTCATGGTTTTAAAGGCTGGAATTCTGAGGTTGGGATGCCAGCAAGGCTGGATTCTGGTGAGAGCTGCCTTCCCGGCTGTAGACTGCCACCTTCTTGTGCCTGCACACAGTAGGTGGGCAAGGCAGCTTTCTAGGCCCCCCGTTTTAAAATTTTTTTCTTATTGTTTGCTTACATAGCTCATGTTTGTAGGCATGATCCCCCCTACTCCTCCCTCCTCCCCTTCTCCTGGTCGCCCCTCTGATCACTCCAGTTCCTTTTTCCTTGTCACTTGTTGGTTGATGATTGGCTCGTTGATCTCTTTGTGCTCGTTGTGAAGCTCTGTCCTCCTGGTTGAAGTCCTGTGTTCCTGAGGGACCGAAACCCAGGCTGATAAGTTCTCCATGAATATCCTTAGGGCAGGTGGCCTTTCTGAGCATGTTGGCAAACCTCCTTTCAGTCTGGTGTGTCCCACATTTCCCACTGACATTTCTTTGTGGAGTCACTCCCCCATTTAGAGGGGGAGTCTCCTTGCTCATGTTGACAGTGTCTGTGGGTGGAGATTCTAGCCCTAGCATCAGAAATGTTGTTGGCGTTACTTGGTGATATGTCTTCACGTTCATCCACAACCATCTTGTGTCTTGAAGTTCTGACCATGCTCTTTTGGGGCAGATGATGGGTGTGTTCAAAGCCTATATTTCTCTTTCTCTTCAAGTATATCTGATCTGAGCTGTTGTTTTTCTCATTCAAGCAGAGGAATGGCTGTAGTGGGAATGAACCAGAGGAGGACCCCCCACCCCAACCTGCGCCCTGGCTGTGCTCTCTTTGTGAGAGAGTACTTCTTTCTGGTGCCTCCTCTTCTGGCTGTGGAAGCAGAAGGGGGTGTGGCCCCTCCCACCTGGACATGGAGGTGGAGAGGGGCAGAGCCCTGGGCCACATGGAGGTTGCTGGGTCACCCCAGCTTCCCCCAGCAGGGGGCAGCTTACCCACTCTCCATGCGCTCTCTGTACAAGAGAGCACCCCTTTGCCGAGGCATCCTCTTCAGTCTGTGTACACTGGAGAAGGTGTGGTCCCTCCCACCCAGACATGGAGAAAGAGAGGAGCGGAGTCCCGGGCTGCATGGAGGTCTCTGGGTCACCCCAGTTGCCCCTGGCAGGCTGTGGCTTACCCTTACCTCATGAGCTCACTGTACAAGAAAGTGTGGGGCCCCTTTTAAAAGGGCATTAATCCCATCATGAGAATTATTGTTTAATTGTCCCTCAAAGGTGATACCTCCCCATCACATCTCAAGGGGATTAGGATTCGGTATATGAATTTGGGGGAGGACATGTGAGCATTCAGCCCATAGCGGACAGCCACTTCTCCCGCAGTTCTCACTTCTTCAGCTAAAATCCTCAGTGACTGTCACATGCTTGCCCACCCTCTCTGAGCAAGGCTGAGTTCTTGCATTTCCTCCCTAAAGTGTGTGCCTACAGAAGTAGAAAGAGGCCCTGTTCTTCCTTGTTTCATATGTTGTACCTCTATTTACAAAACCTGATTCTGCATTTACCTTCTTTCCCCCCACTCCCCACAGAGTGAGGATAATGGGAAATCTACTGGGGGAACAGATGCCTGGGCAAGTATTTGGTTTCCATTCCTTCTACCTGGGTTGGTTCACTCCTTTCACTGCATCTTCAGAGCAGAGTGAAGACAGAAATGATACAATTATCTAAGTGAGTTAAGAAAAATGATTGCCTTGCCTTCTTCTCACCACCATCATCAGGGGAAGCCCCTTCGTCCCAGCTCTGGACAGCTTGTACTTCCCTTTACTTGGGTAGACAGTCTCAACTCACCATTTTGATTGAAGGGGTAATAACAAATTATGGGTTGGAGACGTACACTGCAAGAAGTGACAGAACTGGAGATTTATAGCTTGGCCTTTTTCACTCTAAAGAAAATGGACTTTACCAATAATCTTGTCTCCCATAAAAAAGAAGAAACTCTCAGTAAAGAAAACCACTCCATCCAATGAACTAAAGGACCCTCAAGAGCAAAACTTTCCAAATGCTCCTTTAATCTGGTTACGGAGACTGGTTATTGGGACGCAGAGCGTGGTTCTCAGTAGAAGAGTGATGTTTACTGTTTGCGAGAGGCTGGCCTGCAAATGTGTATGTGAGTGTACATGTGTGCAGTGTGCCTGAGCATGTGTGTATACCTGTACACACATGCATGCTTGTATGTGCATGCTGCGTGGCCATGGACACACGAGTGCATGCGCATACATGTGTGAAGTCACATATGTGAGCCTGTGTGCATATCCACCTGCCTTTCTAGGTAGTGATGAATGCTGCTGAGAAAAGTTGTGAAATGCCGTTCACAGATCAGACGGGCTCATACGGTTGAGATGGAGCAAACTCCATCTTGTCTTAATTGTCTCCAGCAAACTGGAACAAAAATCTAGCACTGATCCTCTAAAGATGTGATAGCACCGCTGCCCCTCAAAAAAGGTTTATCCATAAATATCCCTCTTAACAGTGATAGGAACCACCTGTGAGCTATCCCCCTGCCCCCAATTACCTCTCAATAACTAATATGTTAACCAAGTTAGTTGTTCCCCTCACCGTTTGCCTTCCTTTAAAATTCACCCAACTCTTGCCCTGTCTCTATAAATACCCCTTTCTTTTATTAATAAATTGTCATTTAGTTCATTACTGCCAAACCAACTCTTAGCTGCTGCAGCTGCAGCTAAAAAAAATCTCCTGGTCTCTTTCTTGTACCTTGTGCTCGGCGTTCAACAGAAAGTAAGTCAGCAGAGGGTGCTAGAGAGTTCCTGGTGGGCCAGGGTGGGGCTCTTTTTGAGGTGTGGTCAGCAAAGATGCTGATTTGGTCTGAAGGAATGTGGGTAAGTTAGAAGGAATGCAGAAGCTAGGGCTGGTGGAAAGGCCCTGCTATGCCATGGGAGCTGGGGGTTGGGGGTGGGGCAGGTAGGGGGCCTTAGAGACCTGATCAGAAGCGTCTCAGTTCCACATCTTCCAGCATCTTATAGGAAGCTGTGGGGCTTGGGGCCAGGCTGTGTGATGGTCAGGTTCTCACCTGCCAACCTCCTTCTGGCCGCTCTATGGATGGGGAGAGTCTAGGCCAGCTCGGATGATTCTAGAGTTTCTATTCCTGCTGGCTGGAATGGGAAAAGCGTGGGCTGGGCCTGATTGGAACACAGGTGGAATTGGGAGACTTGCCTTAGGAAGCTTCCATTGTGCTTAGCTTTGGGACACTCCGCCCGTCCACTGAGCCGCGTGAGGCCAGAGGCACACTGGTTGTTCTTCTGGGTCATCTGTGCACTATTGTGGCTTCCATTCCCATGTGCGCATCGATGCAAGCCACCTCTCCACCTCCTTACTGATTTTAGCGCCTCACTGAGCCTAGGCTCGCCCCCAGCCCTGCCCAGAGCATCTCCGGAGGGTCTACTGCTCTCAGGTGTTGCGGTCCACAGACACACGCCTGGACTCGGTGCTGTTCTTTCTCTCTTCCTTATGCCCAGTCAGTGACCATAGCCAGGGCAGGCCAGCGCCCTGAGTGGGTACCAGGGCTGGTGGAGCCAGGCTCCCTAGGGCTCTGGGTGGGGCTTGGTCATCTGCTTTTGCCACTTTGGAATTTGTAGTGCTTTTTGAACCAGGAGTGTCACATTTTCATTTTGCACGGGCCCCATGTGACTGCCACAGGGCTGCCCAGCAGCTGCCAGGTCATTCCTTCTGGGCAGTATCTGGATCACCAGCCACTTCTCTCTTCTCTGTTCCGCAGCGGTGTCCTGGCACCTCCATTTTTGCTGTGCTGCTGCAAGTAGCTCCAAGTCTCCCTCCATTCCCTGCATGCCCACCGTTTTCCCACCGTTTAACAAACCAGCACTGCACTGCCCTGAGGGCCGTGTCTACCCTGGCAGCCTGTCCTCACCTGAAAGCGGGCGACCATGAATGGACTTTTTGACTTTGCCTTAAACACATACAGGCCTGCTTCTCTCTCTGGAGCAGGCTACTAGCAGTTCCTTTGCAATTACCTTTAACTTTAACTGGATACACCTATCTGCCTGCTTCTCTCTACAAAGCAGGCTACACACTGTTAATTAGAATTTATGCTGTACCTGCCTACTATTGATATGCAAACATCAGCTACCAGCTTCTCTCTGCTTTCTTTCCCTCTTTCAGACCTAAAAAGAAAAACTTAAAAACACAGCTTAAAAACTCTTGTGGGTTCTTTCCACCATCCCCAGCCTTCTCAACCAAAATATCAAACCAATGCAAGACTGTCAGTGCAGACTAATTTATTTCTAAGAGTGATTTTCTAACTATCCTAACAACTACAAAAGAAACATGTAAGACTCAGATTACTTTAACTTTGTCCAAAACCTTTCTCAGCATTGTCCAAAATCCTTTCCCCACATTGCCCAAAAAATCCTCAGTCTCTCAGTTCTGATCATCTCACCAAAATCAGTCAGTCAGAGTTCATCTCCAGATGCTTGAAGACATGTTCCTTTGGTTGCTCCCTTGGCTTGCTCCTCCTTGTCTTCCACGCTGTGTTCTCCTTGTCTTCCAGATAGCAGGAACTCCATGGTGCCAGACCAGCAAAGTTCACTTTCTCTTCAGACCTAACTTGCACGGCCTCTTTCAGACACAAGTCAAACTCAGCAAAGCAAACTCCAACACGGAGTTCAAATCTGCAAACTTCTTAACTGCCTTTAGCACACGTGCGGCTAGTCCAGGTCAGCCAAGGGCTGCAGGCCCCCAGTGGCCTTTGGCCAAGTCCACATGGCTCACATCTTTACTCTACAAGATGGCCGATTCCCATCTCTCCTTCATTGAACCTCTCTCTCTATCCGATCTCCATATTGGCTTCCTCCAAATTCGAATCCTTCTCTTCGTTTGCACACCCTTTATATATCCTGATTTCCCACCTTCCAGGAAACCTGTTTCACCTTGACCATTTCACTTTTTTCTCCCCCTGCATCTCCCTGAAGGGAAATTCCAACTAAGGTCATTCTCACATTTTAGCATCTGTCCTTGAAATCTGCAATCTTAAACAGGAGACAAGGGGGGGGGGTGGGTAGCACACCCTATCACACTTACCCTGGGCATGACTGCCATATGCCCTGTGCCCTGCACCCTGGAGCCAGCCTGCTCCCCCAGGTGCTCTCCTAACCATTCAGTTTCACATCTTCAGCCTAGGCTCACCCCCCTGGCTCTCACACACCTACTCTGCCAGCTCCTCTGCCAGCCTTAAAGCCAGGCCCCCCGCCCAGGTGCCTCTTGGTGGCATGGAGGACGTGTACAACAGGCTACTAATTGTGCAGTGAATTGGTAAGTGGATACATATCTTGCTTGAATGCCAGCAAGGCGAGGGGCTTGGGTCTGGGTCATAATCTTTGTGGGAGGAGTACCTAATACAGTGCTTGTATCCCCTGATGCTTAGTAAATATTTAGGAATTAATGAGTGAATGAATGAATGAGTGACTATCTTGAGGACCCAGCTCAAACACAACCATTGCTTGTTCCCAGGGCCCTGGCCACTTTGTTGTCTGTCTTGGTCCAGGGAGGGAGGGGTTTGCTCTGCCCCTCCCCTCTGGCTTCCTCCCTAGTTCTGGGCTCCCTTTTCTGGGTTCAGTTTACTCACCCAAGAAAGTAGAGGTTGAGCCAGATGGTTTCCGAAGCTCATTGCTGTGCCAGCATTTTATGGTTCTATTTTTGCCGAAGCCCCTCAGGAAATAAAACTGCAGTGTAAATAATGAAAATAAAAAAGAACATTTTACGTGGAAGTGCTGTGGGCAATTTCTTCTTTATACTCCTAAGAAATGGTCCTATTTCCATCCTCATGAAATGGGGCCATTCTGATGTTCTACTTCATAAACTCAAACAGGACAGCTTTTTTTCTTTGATGTTTCAAGAAGGCAATTTAAGTATAAGGAAACTGATACTTGAAATATGGTTCATTTTCCCTCTCTTTGTTGTAAATGTGGCTTATACAGCTTGGGTTAAAAGTCTCATAAGGTGTCTGCCCAATGGGCCCCCCATCTCTGGCAACCTCCATCTCTGGCCTCCTCCATAAAGTTTCTTCACACATCTTCCCTTTTCTATACTCAATTTAGTTAGTGGGCAAAGCATCAGATTTATAAACCCTTCCTAGGAGACAGAGTTAGAGGTAACACTGTACCTTCCTCCTAACAATCTCTCAGTGAAAATTGTGTCTGTGGGCTGATAAGTGAACTTTTTTTTAATACCTAGAAGGGCAATCTTTAAATTTTTTCACATTTTGTTACATTCTGCCATAGTGTCTTTTAATTTTTTTAAACCACTTTATCACAGCACAATTAAGATACCGTAAACTACAAATATTTAAACAGTAAAATTTGATGAATTTTGATATATAGACACTTGTGAGACCAAGCATACTTCTATTGGATTTCCCAGAAATTCCATCTTGCCCCCATCCCATCCCTTACACAAGCAACTGCTTACCTGCTTGTATCTTCTTAGTTTGTACTTTCTAGAGCTTTACATAAATGAACTTTTATATACTGTATAGAGTAGGTATACTTACTTTGCCTTATTTTTTATCCCAAGCATAATTATTGATGATTCATACATGTTGCTGTATCAGTGGTTTCCTTCCTTGAATTCCATGCATTTACCATAGTTTGTTCATTTATCTCTTAGTGGAAATATGGGTTGCTTCCAATATTTACCTATAGCAAATAAAGTCGTTATGAACAGGCAAGTACAAGGTTTGGTATAAATGTCTATTCTTTTGGATAAATACCTAGGAGTGAACTGATTAGATCACATAGTAAGTGTGTCTGTACACTTTTAAGAAATTGTCAATTTGTTTTCCCAATGGTTACATCATTTTGTACTCCCAACTGCAGTGTATGAGAATTCCTGTTTCTTCCCTCCTCTGCCAATATGTGCTATTTTTCATCTTATTTGTTGTGGTCACTACAATGGATGGGAAATTCAGTCTTATTGTGTTTTTTAATTATGATAAAATACATAAAAAATCTACCACCTGTACTGTTTATTTAAAGTTTACAGCTCAGTGCTGTTACTTAACATTCATATTATTGTAAGACCCTTGTTACCACCTAACTTGCAAACTCTTCATCTTATGGACCCGAAGCTTTACACTCATTAAACACTAACTCCCCTTCCCCACCTTCCCAGCCCCTCTCCATTACCATTCTGTTTTTCTTTTTTCTTTGAATTTGATGCCTCTACATACCTTGTAGAAGGTATGGATGTGTGGAATCACACATCTGTATCTCTTCTGACAACTGGATCATTTCACTTAGCATTAAATCCTCAAGTTTTGTCCATGTTGTGGCATACTGCAGATTTTCTTTCCTTTTAAAGACAGAATGATATTTTGCTATATGTATATAACACGTTTTTCTTATTCACTCATCTTTTGTTGAACACTTGGGTTGCTTCCAGCTTTGGCTGTTGTGAATGATGATGCTTTGGACATTGGTATACAAATATCTGTTCACATTACTGCCTTCACTTATTTTGGACATGTACCCAGTTGTAGAATTGCTGGGTTATACAGTCTCATTTAAGTTTTAATTTGCACTTTTCTACTGACTAATGATGTGGACATCTTTTTCACGGGCATATTGCCCTTGATATTCCTTTTGATTAAAAAAACAAAAATTTTGAAAACATGTTTGGTTAAGTTTTTATGTGAGTTGTTTGTTTTCTTATTGTTGATTTTTCAGGATTCTTTATACATTCTAGCATTAACCTTAAGTAAGAGCACTAAGCTTTGTGGCAAACTGATCTTGGTAGGGCATTGCAATTTGGGGTACACAGATTCAGGTGGGATCCTAAAACATGCTCCAAAGAGAGACAAAAGGTAGGATTTTTTTTTTAAGTGGGAAGACAAGAGACAATACTGTAAATAGCTGGGGGGAAATGTTACTTAAGTTGACAAGCTTAAGCTATTCTTGGCTATAGGTAATTGGCTATTGATTTGATTCTCTGGCAAAAAGTATATAATCATCAATCTGCCTTTGGTCTTTGGTCAGTTCAAATATAACAGGTAGAGCAGTTTCTCTGTAATGGCTACCTGGCTCCATTTTTAAAATGGTCCCACAAATGCCAATTTCTCTCCCTTTTCAGTAGATATATTTTTGAAAGCGACATTGATCAGCCATTGGAAAGCTTTGCCAAGGAGTCACTGGCTTAAAAATCCCGCTAGTGCTCAGTTTTTGCTCCCTTGTTGCCAGGGTCATTCTGGATCTGTCACAACCCATGTAGGAGGGAGAATGTTGTTCCTTAGGGGCCTTGGGACTGCACTTAAGCAAGGAGAGCACTAGAGCAGCACAAGGCTTTACTGTCCTTCACAGTTCCTTGAAGAACTCACGTGAAGGATCAGAAGCCTTCGGGGTCATTTCAAAATGCAGAGCCACCACTATTTGAGTAGTTTTCTTATAATATTGAACTAAGCTGAGGAGACAAAGTTTCACAACAACAAACATTCCTCTAACAACAGACAGAATGCAAAGTCCAAATTGGAGTTGCCTGGGGAAAATGAACCATAGGTCCGCGTGACCAAAAGGGGGCGATGGAGAGCTCCCAGGAATTCAAACACAGGCGATCAGAACAGGAATGCCCACCTGAGCCATCCCCAGCAGATGGCAGCTGGCCGAGACCAGCTTCCCCAGTCATGGAAAAGCCCACATAAACAGGCTATAAAGGGAGCCCTAAATCCTTCTTCCCGCGCAGGCATATAGCTCCTGTTTTGCTCCCTGCTCTCTTGCAGGACACTTCAGTAAATCTACTTTTGCTGTTCTCTGTTCTGTCTCTGGTGAATTCTTTCACCCCCATATTTCTGGCCTCACCCCAATATTAGATGGCTGCCATATGCGTTATTTAATTTCCAAGGATTTTTCTGCCACTGATAATCTATTTCAATTCCACGAGGTTAGATAATCCACTTTGTATTGACTCCTTTCACCAGCCTGTGGGTTTCACTATGTTTTTTACCATTTCCCTCCCTCCCTCCCTCCCTCCCTCCCTCCAGTCTTCTCCCAGACTTTTGAACACTCTTAAATCCACAGATGCCCAAGTCTTTATACTGGCTTTTTCTCCTCTCCTAAGACTCTCACCCACCCCCCAGGCCCAGGATGGGGCCCTTGCTTTTATCAGGCCCCGATCAATGCCACCTTACCAGAGAAGTGGCCACTCTAACTAAATTAAGAATCCCTCTCCTCCCCTGCCCTGGTTTTCTCCTACCACTTTCTACTTCATGGGTCTGCATGCATTTGCCAGTCTCTTTCCCAGAGCTGGAGTCGAAGACCCTTGGGAACAGGGACCTGATGTGCTCCCTGTTAGGTGCCAGGGCTGGCATGCACTGTGTGTCTTTGATATTGAATGCATATCGAGCCAATGAGTGGATGCCAACCGCTGAGGCTGGGGCAGCTCCAGACTTAGCACAGCCCCTTCTCAGTACTCCTATCATCACCCTGGCCACCTTACCCATAAGCATTTCTCTGACAACTGCAGAGAAAACAACTTCCATTTTGTAGAATAATGAGAATAATCATGTTTTTCAAAGCTGCTTATTAAGAGCTCTCTCATTTAATGAAAAACATTGTTTAGTGGCTTTAGGATCCGATTGTCATGCAGATCCGCCTAGCCTGCAGCTGGTCTCGGCATTTATCTGAGAGCCCATCTGCTTTCTTCTCAAGGAAACCATATTCTAAATGGCATTCTTTAAAGCTGCAACCCTTTGAAAAATCATGCTGCTGCACACTCCACTATGACTCTGGGCTTGCTTGCCTAACTTCCTCAGATGCTTTGAATTCTGAAAGCCTGTGGATGTGAAGAAGGGCAGATAGTGCTGCAGCCGCTCCTATGGTTCATAATGTGGGAATCTGCATCTGGACTCCAAACCCACAGTTTGTGCAGTGCTTGACAAGGGGCATCTTGAGTGTGTCTCACTTGAGTGTGTGCTTTTTCCTTGTTAGTTTATTTGATGGCAGGTTTCCTTCCAGTCTGTTAAGACAGGGTCAGAAAGACTTCCATGACTTGAAGAGGGAACAGAGGTCACTTTGTATCTTTTCTCACTGTGGACATCTCAATCTTCTGAGTTCTTTACTCCAAGTCTTGATCTCCTGTGAAGGGCTTTTTTCCTTTGTAAAAGTTTTTAGGTAGGAAAAAATTTTTTTTTTGGCAACTAGGTCTTACTATGTTGCCCTGATCTGGGGACTCAAGCAATCCCCAGCCTCAACCTCCCAGGTAGCTGGGATTATAGGTGCACACCACCACGCCCAGTTGCTTTTTCGAGACCAGGTCTTGCTATGTTGCCTGGGGTAGTCTTGAACACGAGAACTCAAGCGATCCCAGGCCTCTTGCCTCCCAGTATTTGGACTACAGGTTTGCACCACCACGCCCAGCTTTAGGTAGAAAATTCTAAAATAAAAACTATAATCGAAGCAAAGTTATTCTACATTTCTAAAAAGCCTTCTCCTACTGTCAGGTGTTGTTGCACCTTCGTGAGGAAAACATCACTGAAAATCAGGCATGTAGTACCTCACTTTTGTTTTGTCATCAGAACCCAGCTCATCAAAGCTCCTGTGTTGGCTCGCTGGGAACCTGGAAGAATGTACTGGACAAAGCTCGGTCCTTTCCTCTCCCCTCAGATCCTTCTCTCTGACCCCACTTCCCATCTCAAAAAACTTCCGTGTCTTTTCTCCTCAGCCGATTATTAGTTCAAACCAAAACGTCATTGTTTCATGCTGTGAGGCTTGTCAGTCACGACAATGCACCCGCTGTCTCCCGTCATTACTGTGCACCCTTGGTGCCCACGCTCACCTTCTTCCTATCCTGTACCTGCTCAGGTGGCTTCAGATAAACCTCCAGGCCAAGTGTTCAGTGGTTTGGACTCCCAGCAGGGAAAATTTCAGGTAGGCCCAGGCCAGCGAGTCCCAGAGGGCTCTCGTCTGATTTCTTCATGCCGCTGAGGGGGTGAGAACCTTTGTCTTCTCACTACCCCTTTGTCACCACTGTCCCTTCGTCACAGTCATACTCGTCAGTGGCTCTTTATCCAAGGAAAGTTAGTTTTCCTCTTCTACCGAAGAACATTTTAATCTTACTCCAAATACCCTTTAACAAATAAATGAAACATAATAAATGAAATATAATAAATGAAATGAAATAAACAAAACATAATAAATGAAACGTGTACTGCCTAGTTTTCATTATAGAAATTAAACTAAATATTCATCCCCTGGGGTATTTGTATTAGACTTCTTCCACAGGTTGACAGTATTCAACAAATGTCGGTGATTTCTTTCCCGTCTTTGGGTTTCCGGGCGCATACCACGCATGTGCTAGAGCCAAGCTGTTGGCTTATTCCCTCATACGAGTCATCTCACAGCCACGCTTTCCCTTCTCCTACGGTCAAGGTCATTTCTAAGTTTTTCTCTGTGTCTGGAGTATTGGGATTTTCACTTTACAGAATCAGCCCACACTGCCTCCAGAGTTGTTGCATACATGGAGAATTTGGGTGACCAGCTAGAAGATGGAATGATTTCAGGGAACTCTTTAGGGCGCTGATGTCCAAAATTCCATCACAGAATTAATGTTGACCCCATCTGTGACGAACAGGGCAAACATGGAGACACACGCTTGCCTTATCTGGTCTTTGCTTGCTGGGAAGTTTTTCACACAAGTTGGTGCTAATAGTTGTTGCTTCTCAGAAAGGACAGAGAACATCCAACAGAGCTGAAAGGAGAAGTGCTTTTGATGACAGCAGAGGATGCTTCCAATATGAGTCTATTTTTGACTTTATTGCAAATAGAGGGGAAGCTGACTCACACTGTGGGATCTGCCACCACACTCTACTCCGTGCCCCGCATGTTCCCAAGGCACTACATCGGCACTTTGTCAACCAAGGGCTTCAATCACAGTGCATGGTGACCCATATTCCTCCAGTGGCAAGGCACATGGCTGGGGTCTTCTTAGCTCTCCCTGCCCTAAGTCCATGCCCTTTTCACCACACTATGGCTCTTCTCATAGATGTTCTGGAAACACATGCCTTAATGGAAAATAATTAGCAGGCATGTTCAGGATTTGGTGGCATTCCAACAAATATGATAGTAAATGTTCTTGTTCCTCAATGCAGAGAGTGCTGTGTGAGTCAGCTCAGCTCCTGGTCCTGTGAGCCGTCTGTGGCTCATAGAGTATCTTGTCAGAGTATTTGTGTCCTTCCTAATTATTTTCATTGCATTTTGCCCTTATCTTTGCCCCAGGGTGATTTATATTTATTTTCCCTGTATGGCGGAGATATTATATAACACCGCCATTCATGTGATCCCCAAATCTGTATCTAGTGATGGTATATTATTTACTTGAAATCAGCCACGGTGGGAGGATTTGTACCATTTATACTTGCCTACGCTTGGTATGTGAAGAGAATATTTTTTCTGTGAAAATCTTGGTATATAAATCCATTTACACTTAAAATCATCCTTCATCATTTTAAAGCACAATGCTTCAACTTAAAAATACTTCAGACATTAAAAACATCTAGCCTTGATTGATTGCTTGCTCCTGGCTCTGTATCAGGCAAAAACACGTCATTTCATTTTCTAAGTTAAAATGGAAACCTGGAACCCTGCTTTCCTTCTGTTCATTTGCTTTCAAAATGCTTTTATTGCTGTCAGAAGGGAAGGAAAGGGGGTTAAGTATACTAGGTAAAAGAGGTGAACTGTATGTGAAGGATAGACTTGCACTTTTAGTGGTGAACTCTCTAGCTGTTGATTTAGAATGGTGTGCATTTGTAATTTATGTTATGATGCAGTGTGACTTCCATAAAGAAATGTATTTGAAAAATCTCTTTTGAGTTCTTGGGCCTTAACTCATGTCTACAAGTTGAGATGCATTATGACCCAAGGCCAGATGTGGCAATAGTCTGGGGCTCCTGTGATGAGTTTTGCTCCCACAGTGGGGACTTTCCAGGAGACATAGAGGCCCCCCTCCCGAGAAAGGCTTAGAGGTGGCCAGTGGATAGGGCAGTGAGGGTCAGGGGAAGCCCCCTTCTGGAAGCCCTCCCTCCCACCTGCTCTGCTGAGCTCAGCCCCTCCCTCTACAGGATGGTATCACCAGCTGCATCCTCACCATAGCACTTTCACCACTTACCTCGTCTGGGCTCCTGGACTTAGACCAATGGTGGTGGCAGCCTTATACCCACCAGTGCCAAGGTGGGAGAAGTGTTGGAATTCAAGACTGCTTTGTTAACCCACAAAAAGGTCTGTGCAAACAGACACACCTGGAGCTGGAAGGATGTGACTCCTAAGGTGTCCATGTGATTCCCTCTGTCACCAAGCTGGATGGAATGACAGTATTTCTGTGACTTCTGTGTGCTTGTCAGGCTTTGCCATCTGGGCTCAGAGGGCCCAATGCAGCACCTGCAACACCTGAAGCTGTGCCATGTGGATGCCCAGGGCTGATGGAGCTATCAGCCAGCACCTACGACACTTCACAGGCACGTGCCACCTGTTTGGCACGATGACATTAATACCAGAAGAGGAAGGCAGCTCTCCTGCTAAGCTGCCTGGTGGAAATGGGTATGGTGTCTGAGCAGCCAGCTGTCCTGGTGCGCTGGCCAGTCTTCAGGGCTATCAGAGGTGCCAGCTGACCCCCAAAGTGGATAATCTTTGTAGCAAGAAATTAGTTCCAATGCTGTGTGAGCTGTTAGGAAATAGTCACAGGAAGCCAGCCACAGTGGCGCACATCTGTAATCCAAGCGCCGGGAGGCACAGAGACCAGGGATCGCTTGAGTTCGTGGGTTTGAGACTACCCTAGGCAACATAGCGAGACCTGGTCTCGAAAAAAGGAGTCGGGCACAGTGGCGAGCACCTGTAATCCCAGGTACCTGGGAGGCTGAGACCAGGGATCACTTAAGTCCGTGGGACTTCTCTGGGCAACGTAGTGAGACCTGGTGTGTGTGCAAGAGAGAGAGAGAGAGAGAGAGAGAGAGAGAGAGAGAGAGGAAAGAAAATAGTGACAGTGTTTGTATAGCTTCTGAAGAGAACAGGTGTATAAGCTTCGATAGGGAGAGTGTGACAGGTGTGCCCTGGTGGGGGCACAACTGTGGGGGTTGCCCGCTTGGCACCCTGGCTCCTGCACTGGACAGGTTTTCCCCAGCTGTGGCCCTGGCCTCCCCACCCAGGATCCTCAGCTCACCCTGGGACTCAGGAGAATGCTGGTCACACCTGAAAGGTGACAGGGTGCCTGGGGGTGTGCCTCTGAAGGTGGAGCTGCCATGTCTGTGGGCCCACAAATTCTTTGAGCTTTCAGCCAGGCAGCTTTTCTTTTCTTCTTCCTCCTAGAAAGATCTGCCTGACGAAGCCAAGATCTTTCTTCTCTGAGGATTTTCTCTAGGAAACCTGCAGTCCTGACCGCTGGGCTGCTGCTGAATCTCCCAGGTCCATTTGATGTACTTGCCTCGGGCTCAGGTCGCCGTGGCCACTTCTGAGCGTGTCTCAGAGCCTGTCCAGTCACTGAGCCAGTGAAGCAAATGGGCGTCAGAGGAGCAAGTGGGTGGGATAAGGCCCCCGGGCATACTCGCCCCGGCCCAGCCGGCTCAGCCTGAAAACCTGACTTCAGAGCAAATAGTCAGCACACCCTGGGCAGTGCCTCCCCTGCCATCTCCGTGTTCAGCTCTCTGGGCACAGAGGTGGGCTTTCCTGTCTTACATCTACTTTGGGGAGTCTGAGGGAGGCTTTCTGTGGCTTTTGCTGATGCGTGGTCAGTCTTCCCTGGGCAGCTCTGGCAGTGGTGACACTGGCTAACCAGGGTGACGACAATACAAACCCCTAAAGATACACTTGGTGCGTAGTAGGCGTGGTGCCAGAGATGTCTATTTAATTGATGTATTTAATTGAACAGGGACTTGGTCTCTCTCTCTCTCTCTCTCTCTCTGCCTCCCTCACACCTGACCCCTGGAAGCCCCAAGAGAAGCAATATCAGAGCAGAGTGTGCAAGGGGTACAACAGCACCTTGATCCTGGTGCCCTGACCCTACCAGACCCTCTCTCTGTGCAGCATATTGCATAACCTGCCAGGTGTGGGACCCTGTGCTGGGAAGGATAGGGGGGAGTCAAGAGGGATCTTCTCAGCGAGCACTACCAGGGGTGGATTGTGGACATGTTACCTCTCTCCTGAGTGCCACAGAGAATGTCAGGGTATAGGGAAGTGCACATCCTTCCCTCCACCCCACAGTATGTGAAGACTTCTAGACTTTGCATTGTGGGAAGGACCAGGCTCCCTTGTGCCAAGCAACCCTTCTTGGGCAGCCCCTGTGCATTCTATGGAATGATCCAGAAATGTGCAGATCCTTTTTTGTCTGTTCTGACCTCTTTCAACTTCAAGGTGCAGCGGTTCAGTGAAACGCCTATCTGTTCTCTTCAGGAGAGAGCAGGGCCTTCCTTTCATGGAGGTGAAGCTCACTACTGAATTCAAGGTGTCTGGTAGAGAAAATGTGCAGTCGTTGTGGATGAGTTCATGGGTCTGAACTCACAGGTACAGGGAGATCTGAGGGCTGTGCACTGTGAAGGGTCAGAGGGTCATGGCAGAGCAGTTTCCAGTGGAGACCCAGACATCTGCCTCCAGCCTGAACCTGCTGACTTGATCACCATCTTGACCTTCAGTTTGCTAACCTAGGACTTCTTTCGTAGTAACTGGGGAGTGCTGGGTTAAAGTGAAAGCTCACTAAGTGAGTAAGTGAATGAATGCATAAATGAATGCATGCATGCACGCATGAAGCAGCCACTTGATATAGGCGACTGAATGATGTGGTGGCTGTGATATTTCCTGCTCTCAAGTTCTATGACTTTATACACAGAAGGATTAAAACAAAGACTCCAAACAAAGTTTCCCAGCTAAAGTAATCTCACAAAAGTTATTTTAGTAGTAAATGCAGTTAACTGAAGAAGGATCACCATTTTATTTTTAAAATCAAATCCTGAACATCTTGACAGGAAAAAATAGCCTGCTAAGATTTATCTGAAAGTGCTATTATTATTTTTTTCTTTTTTTGATGATGGAAGACTGTTTCCAACAGTCATAAGCTGTTTCCAGCTTATGATTTTTGCTAGGTGGACATTATAAACATCCCTGAGGAGCACAGATAATGTTATCACCATCACATTTTAGCAGTAGTTTGCCAAACACTCATAAGATGTCACATAACTAATTTGCCACCAACTTGGTATTTTTCGAGACCTAGCTAAGCTGCACATGCGATAAATCCCAGTCCAGTTGGAAGAAGCATCCTGCAGTATAAGGTGCCAGTTCTGAGGAGCAGAGTCTGTTGATCTGTGACTGAATTAGTCTTTGTGCTAGCCCCGTTGCGGTTCTGCATCATTCAGACTTGGTTGGGTGAACAAGCTAAATCAGCATTGTCGGTGATGATAGCAACAAGATTCCCCGTTGTGTAAACAGCCCAGAAAGCTGATTGAACTTCAAACATCAAGTCAGTCAAGTGCCCTGACCACTTCTCTGAGAGCTTGCTGTACAGTGGGACACTTGGGACCTCAGGGCTTGGTCATGGGCTCACACAGAGCACCTCAGTACCATCCTCACCAGTCCCTAGTCCTTGATCAGTCCTGAACTGAGGAACCCACTCAAGTTTCCTGAGGCCTCCGCTAAGTCAGGTCTTTCCTGGGTACACAGAAGCTCATACTCTGATGGGGAGAGACAGGCAAGGTCCATTCTACAGCCCAGGGTGCCATGGAGGGGTGCACAGGATCCCTGGGGGTGCAGAGGATTGACTGTTGAGGGTGTATGCTTAGAGGAAGATCTAGATCCCACAGATGTTTCTAGAAGCACCACTTGGAAGAAGGGATGGCTGTTGTGATGACATGCAGCTTGCATGAGAGATGAGCCTG
The DNA here is from genome assembly GCA_004024945.1 of Uropsilus gracilis. NCBI lineage: Eukaryota > Metazoa > Chordata > Mammalia > Eulipotyphla > Talpidae > Uropsilus > Uropsilus gracilis. Next base: position 20,092 of record PVHY01017290.1, read on the forward strand.
GGTGGCAGGTGGGTCCCTTAGGGAGGTGAGACATTCCATCCATTAGCCATGAGATATTTTGAATCCATAAAACCCAGTTAGATTTCCATTGCAGTCAAAAGATTAAATAGGAAAGGGAAAGTGTGAAGTGGATAAGCTGAAAAACAGGCTTTTTCTGTGGTCCGTTGCCATGTTATGGTGTGCACTCTAAGTATTAGTTGATAGAAGAAATTCCCTTTTAACATTTCCCATGAGTCTCCTGTCCTTCAAACCTTAGGAAGGTGGGACTATTTGTGGGGCTCCTTGTTTCTCAACATTGGAGTCTGGACTTCCATATGAACACTGAGGATGTGGTGCTTGCGAGCATGAATATGTGGGTGATTCACCTGGGGATGATGGGCCATGGGGTATGGAGACAGCACGACCCCCCTTACATCGGTCACCCTCCTTGCGCCTCAAATGGAAGTGAATTGGAGCAACAGGGAAAGGGGATTATAATGACCTGGGGTCATTTCACACCCTCGCGGAGCATTTGCAGGTGTTTGCTCTTTTTTGGAAAAACATAGAGATATAAAGGAATCCATAACTTCTCTGTGTTCTCCAAAAAAAGCCCAGGTTGTTTCTCAGATCCTGCACAACAGGCACCTGCCCTGTTTCTCTTCATGAGCCACTCACATGTTGCCCCACCTTCCGTCATTTCGGTGTGGCCAACTCTCTGTGACGTAGTTGTTTCCTCTGATTACCTTCACCCGTTTCTTGGTCTTTGCTTTTAGATAGCTTGGCATTTATTCTGCTTAGTGTTTTCTGCATTCTTTGGGCTTGTGGTTTGGTATCATTAACTTGGGAAGATCCCTGGCTAATTTTTCTGCCTCAGATGACAGGGATACTGTCCCATAATTCTTGGATACACTGCTATTTTTTTTCTCCTTATGTTTCAATAAGGGTAATTCTCATTGATTTATCAAGTTCACTAATTACTTTGTCAGATTTATTAAATCTGCTGTTGAGCTGTCAAAAGTATTTTTCACTTTTGCTAATGTGTTCTTCATGTAACATATGCATTTGATTCCCGTTCATCATTTCCATCTCTCTTTCCAAAGAACCTGTCTGATTCTGTATGATGTCCACATTTTCCCTTAGGCTTTTGAACATGTTAATCTTAATTATTTAAAATTTTTAATCTGAAAATGTCATACCTAAGTATCCTTGATTGTATTGTCTTTTGAGAATGTGTTTTTCCCCCCATAGTTTGTTCATGTCTCAAAATCTTCATGGAAAGTAGATGATGGAAACAAAGGAAAACCTCTATTGGAGTCTGGAAATGAATGCACCTTTTATTCTATAGGGGCTTTAGTGTAGAGGTTTGATTCTGTCTAGCCAGGAATTGACTTGGTTTGTGACTTGTTATAATTATAACAAGTGTTACAATCAAGTGTTACCTTGTTTTATTTATTTATTATATATATATTTATATATATTTATATATTTATATATATATTTATATTATATTTTATATATATATATATATATATATAGCATCATTGTATTTCCCAGGGTTTTCCTACCACCCATATCACCTGTGAACCATCATCTTGATCTTTTGTGCCATCACTTCCCTGATTATTCCTTCCCCCACCCCCTCCCTAGCTGTATGCTTTAGTTCTGTTGTGTTAGCTTGTTTTGACTTTATCATGATCTTCTGTTTCCCCTCTATCCCAACTCTAAGTGAGACTATCTGGTTTCTGTCTTTTTCTTTCTGACTTATTTCTGCTAATATGATTCCTTCTAAGTCCATCTGTCTTTTTTGATTGATGCATAATATTCCATTGTGTACATATACCACAACTTTCTGATTCATTCATCAGTTTTGGGACATTTGGGTTGTTTCTGAATCCTGGGTATTGTAAATAGTGCTGCAATAAACATCAGAGTACAGGTGTCCTTTTGAATCAGTGTTCACCCTCATCTTCAGAGAGAGAGAGAGAGAGAGAGAGAGAGAGAGAGAGAGAGAGACAGACCCTCTCCATATTGTTGACATGGAATGAGTATTGTTCAAGCGACTTGGCCCTCTTTCACCTGGAGGGTGTTTTGTGGGTAGTCTTTACTGTGTGACTTTTTAGACTCCTGCCCCTCCAGGCCGTGCTTATCAGTCTAGCCCTAGTTCTTGCCTCACCTCTTGGTTTGATGACCTTATTCCTCTTCTTTTCTCCTGGCTACAGTGAGCTTGAATCCTTTTCCTACAGCATCATGTTCATCCTTGCTCCCAGCACTCTTAGGCCTTGGTTTGTTGGAGAATAGCCCGGTCTCTGCCAGACCTCCCAGCGGTGCGTGCTGACCCCTCTGCCAACCCTGTGTTGCCAGGGAAGCTTTCTCAGAACCTCATCTATTCCATGCCCGTGGGGAAGCAGCTGCCCACAAATGTGATTTCTCTCTTTTCTGAAGCCCCCAGGATTTCTATGGTCTTTTTCTAGTTCATATTTTGCTTTTGCCAGTTTGTTAACAGATTTTGGTTGAACTCTTGGTAGTGGTGCCAGTTTGTGTCTGCCCACTGAGCTCATGCTTATCTTGTTTCTCCTCCCAAAGCCCCACCTTTCCTTTGGTTGCAGGTTGGTTAGCTGTCCCAGCATCTCAGCTTTGTGATGGGTGCAAGGATAGTGGGTTTTATTTTGCAGTTTGGACTTGTTGTCCCAAGGTTGGGAGGGTTGCTTTTCCGAGCTTTCTTCTAGCAGAAGCCCGGCTCGGAGATTTGACTCACTAGGATGAAGGTCACTTTGATACATGTGCAGAATCAAAGCTTACAGTGCGGGGAAGCAAATTCCAAAAATTGGCCCAGCCAATTGGCCTCGCTCTTTCTCCGTAATATTCCTATAATTCACCTTCAAGTGTGTTTTCACATTTGAGTCTCAGCTTCTCACCTGAAATATCCTCCACTGCTGATAACAGTCTATGGATAATATCCATGGGAATAATGCCTCTTAAGACAATATCCAGATATGATCACAGCAGGATGTACAGTCTGCCTAGGACATCATTCCACATGCCTCACACTACCTAGGCTACCTTGTGCATTTCCCTGTAATCCCATCGACCTACCCTGAAGCCCAGCTTAATAAAAGTCTGACAAATGAGTTAACGGACAAAGCTTAGTCAGAACCAGTTAAGACTAATCACACATCTCATATTGTGTGAAGGTGGTTGTTTATTAATCTGTTTCCTTTGCAAATTTATGAGCCACTAAAGATAAGAATAATCTTACTTGCCTAACTTGCCTATGGGAGTTGTAAACTTTTAATGTACGTTATTAAATGAGCAGATAAATCAAAGACCTTCAAAACGGGGTAGCCCTCGGTGCTTTAAGAAGGGAAAGGAATGAGGACCTGGAAGAGGGGGGAAGAAGGATGCTCAGTTAGGGGCCTTGAGGGACACCATGTATCAATTCTTGCTCTCCTGCCTCCAATCTGCTGTGTCTGTCCCTGGAAGATACAAGATATACAAACGCTGTGTCATGACCCTGGAAAAGACACACAAGCTGTGTCATGACTCTGGAAGATACACATAGTGCAGCATCTGCAAGTCAGCTTGTTGCAAGCTTGCTTTGTGTCCTAGTTGGAAGTGCTAACTACCTAGCAAAACAAGCAACAGATGTGCAAGGGATTATTAGAAATGTCAGCTTTTCTGTGACTTGATAGTTTTTCTGTGGTTTTCAGTTTTGCCAATGGAATACAAAAGTCTTAGTAGGTTACTAATAATGAGATTTGTCATCTATTGCTTCTCAACTTGAATTAGAAAACACCCTGGATGATATTCTACTGGACACTCACCACATGTCCCAGAAGCTCATTATCAGGAAGGGCAGATGATCTCTTTTTCTCATATTTCTTCTCTTAGAGGTTGTCGATCAGGACCTGGGTTTTCTAAAAACTGATTTATCAGGGTGATTCTAATTTGCTTTCCTGTGAGGAAAGTGACTCACCTGATTGCAGTCAACCCCCAGAAGGCATTCTTGGCTGTAGACTATGAGGGGGCTTGCCTCTGCAAATAGAGCAGTGTTTCTTGATTGGATCTGAATTATCTTATAAAATTTTTGATCATATACAAAGATTTATGTACTATAGTATATATTTTATGTGTGTATCATTATAAATCAACATCTTCTATAGTATGTTAACTTTACCATTAAAAATCTAATTTTGTCCACCATAGATGTGACGTCTTTCCTCCAATTTTCCTACCCTCCTTTTCCCTTCCCTTTTGTTGTTACTAATTGGGCTTTATAGATGAATCCTTTGTTATTGTTTTATTTAATTTATTCATTTGTTCAGTTTATCTATAAATGGCATTCATCTATCTCTGACATATTTCAATAACCCTAATACTCTCTACTCTCTAGGTACATTTGTATTGTTGCAACTGCCAGAATTTTACTTTTTTTTAATAGCCAAGTAGTATTCCATTCCATTCCATTCCATCCTGAGATATAACATCTTTTATCTCTAGTTATCTACTGATGGATGCTTAGATTGTTTCCAGCTCTTGCCTGTTATAAATAATGCAGCCATGAACATAGAAATGAATTCTTGACAAAGCTTGAAGGAAGGGCTATATGTATGGAAATGAGTACCTGGAGGGCTAGGGAAAGAGAAAAAGTAAGTATTGGAGTTTTGGATCTGTTGGAAGTAATTTAGCTTCAATTAAAATATAAATAAATATTCTTTCATCAGTCTTAGACATTATATATATCTATAATACTTAAGGGGTTATCATGATATTAGAAAGGAAAGGAAAGGCTAGGAGAAGATTGAAGAGAGAGGAGGTGAAAGAGAAGGTGAGAAGAGGAAGGGAGAAGAGAGAAAAGAGAGAAACTGAACAATAAAGAGAGTGGAGTTCAGGTCTCAATTTTTCTTCAAAATGAACATTGTAAATCACAGAAGAGCAGAACTCTGGCACATGGAATATCATACACATGGTAGACACGCAAAAGCATATATTGTGAGAATGGACTGCAGCAAATCATCACTTTACAACTCAGTTTCTTAATGTGTAAAAGGACATTTTAGAGAAGATTAACTTCAAAGTTCTTTCTAATGTTAAAATTCAAGAACTTTATTAGAATAAGCTGTCCATCATGTAAGTTATTTCTATGGTTTTGAAATTGTCTTATTCAATTATGGTCTACAAGAAAGGATAAAACATGGAATATTGCACAGCTGTGAAGAAAGTTGAAATGGTGACATCTGGCACAAGATGAATGAATCTTGAGGTGATTATGTTGAGTGAAATGAGCCAAAAGGTGAAAGACAGATTTTGCATGGTTTTATTCATCCATGGAATATAAATATTTAAAAAGCCAATTATATGTAAGCAATAGAAGAAATAAAAATCTGAACTTAATGAAAAATGAAGATAATGTTACCAGAGGGAATGAGGGAAGGGTGAAGGGGATGCGGCATGGAAACACATGGGGTATGGACATGGGTGGTTCAGTGTAGGTAACACATATTTCCCAGTTCTGTTCCCTAACTCTTCTTGTTTTTTTTCAGAAACTGTTTCTAGGTTTTCTAATTTCCATGCTGCTAAGATGAAAATGCTACTTAGACTTAAATTTTTGTTTTCACTTAAGACTATAAAAACTGAAAAACAGTGATTTTAAGAATTAAGGTCTACAAAATCACCTTTTAAAATTTGCCTAGAAAAAGACTTATGTTCTTTCTTCAACATAGTCAATATTCAGTAAAGCAGAGAATTTAAATACAAAAAGAGCTTTCAGATATGTTTATATAATTTGATTACTGAGTAATAGTGAGAACCAGCCTTTTAAGCATAGCACAAATACATATTATATGTGTGTAAGAATTTTGTATTTACATATTCTTTGGTAACTGATTTGTTTAGAAATGCCTACAACATTGGATAAAAACAATAAAGCATTTCTTATTTGTGAAAAAAAATATATAGATAAATAACCCTTTTGAAAAAAGAAAGTAAGTCCTTTTTTAAAGCCCCCTTAGTCTCTGTCATGAGCCACTTGAAACAAAGTCAGATTTCCCAGTAAGTGAGAAATGGATACAATAAGAAATTGGAGAGTTAAATTAAAATGAATAAAATTAGTTTTGTTAAGCCAAACATCTTCTAATGAATTTCTAAAAGTTTTGAAAGAAGTAGCAATTCTTTGCTTTCCAAGTTGATGACAAAGAAAAGATCTAGTAAAAAAAAAAGAAAGAAAAGGATAAAACAATTCTTAAAGATGATGGCAACAAAAATGATTAAAAATATTGAATTAAAAATCTCAATTTAGGCCGGGTGGCATGGTGGCTTGTTGTAAGCGGCAACCTAGGAACCCGTGGCTGGGGCCAGGGATCACGGTTTGAGTTGCACCGGGGGCACGTAGCGAGACCTAGTTCCAAAAAAAATATAGCTGGGCGTGGTGGTGCGCACCTGTAATCTCAACTACCTAGGAAGCTGAGTCTGGGGATTGCTTGAGTCTGTGGTACCCTGGGCAACATGAGCCTGTGGTTCCACAGACAAAAATAGTGAGACCCAGTCTCAAAAAAAAAAAAAAAATTAAGTCTCCTGACTTCTGAGGATCTCAGGAAGTCAGTATTAATAATGACAAAAGTCAAAATGACTGCCGTCTTTAAGTGACTAAATGATAGTGATTTTCTGAGGTGGCCTCTTTACATGTGGTGTTCAATAGTTTTCTTGAGTATCTGAGGCAGGAGGGATCCCTGGGACTTGCTCTTACTGAAATAATGAAAATGGCTCAAAGATTTAAAAACTTTTCATCTGAGAAAAAGTTGAAGGAATTAGATATGTTAGGTAAGGGAAGAAGAATAGGAGGGAGTTTTGGTGACTGTCTTCAAATACCTCCAAGTGAAATACTTTATCCACATGACTGCAATGAATGGAAATAGAATATAAGTACAAGTGAGAGTTTTGACTCAAGGAAAAGGAGAAGGGCAGGGCTTTTAACAACCTGAGTCCATCCATCACAGAATGCTTTATGAGTCGGCTAGCACTTTGAACCCTGGAAGTGTCCAATTTGAGATTAGTCTTGATAAAATGATAGTGAAGTGCCTGATGGCTACAATCTGGTCTTTTTTGAGGAAAAATTTATGAGTGGAGACATTTAGATGAAAGAGAAGATATTTTTATATGAAATCAGAATAATTCTTTTTTATCATTATGGAGGTAATATGGGTTTATAGCACTGTATTAAGTTTCAGGAGTTACAGCTTCACACTGCTGCACAGCCCACCCACCAATGGTCCGGTTGCCAAAGGTACTGGTCTACTCTGACTGGTAACCAGGATTCTGTTTCAGACTCTAAAGTTTTTTTTTTTTTTTTTTTTGTTGTTCATGTGCCTCTTTTATATTCAATACAAGTAACATATTTGCTCTGAGCATAAATCCAAGATTCATCCATGTTGTCACAAATGGCAAAATGTTATCATTATTTTAATTGCTGAGTTGTAGTCTGGGGACTGAAATTACCCTGTTGCCTCCTAAGAGGAAGGTCTGTTTGCCTGCTGGTTGGAATCCAGTGACACAGTGACCAGAGAGCAAAGTCTTTATGTCTGATCTGACAATGGAGAAAGGGAAACTCATTTTCCAAAACACCCTTCTCACCGAGTGTGGGCTGAGGTGAGGTTATAAGACTTGGTGCAGACAGTCCATTTCTCATGTTCTTCATGGAGAGTGAGTCACAAGTCACATTTTTTTCTGTTACAAGATTGTATTCAGTTTACATGTCTCATTATAATATGACATCTGCAACCCAGGTGTCATTTTAGTATGATAATAAAGCAAATGTCCCCTTTAGGTTACTTTGGTCTTTAGACTAGTCCACTCTTTTCTCTGAGAGAGCTAATGTGGGCCCATTATCAGTTCGATGACAGTTCCAGTCACCACCTTTCTCTTCCCTGTATGAGCGCATAGGCTTTAGGGCTTCATGGGCTTATTCTTTATTGGTGAATTTGAAATCGGGGTGCAAAAGGGCAGAAGTCACCACCCAACAAGCCACAGGGAAAAAAAAAATACCTTTTAAAATTCAGCTTCTACCTCTCAAGTTCCCTCACCTGTGTGGAGCAGCTGCCACTCAAATGCAGTTCAACAACAGGGCTTATTAACAAGGGAAATTAACCAGGGAGACAAAAAGTCCTTAAAGCCACAAGTGGCCAGTTATTTCAGCCCAAGTACCATTTAGTCCGAAAGTCCCAAACACATGTTCAAGATGGTGCCACTCCAAACCTGCAGGCACCCTGCAACGTCCAGCCTTTCTCTGGCATCTTCTCTTCACTTCTCCAATATTCCACGCTGCTCTGCTTCTCCAAGCCTCTTCAGATTTCCTCCACAATTACTAATGTACAAATTAGCTTTCCAAATCCCTGACCATCTCCAGGTACCAGCTCACTATGCCACCTTGATGCGGTGCTACACTCTCCATATCGGCTACTCTTTTGCTGGTCACCATGGCGCTCCTTGCCACCTCCAGCTCATTTTCCAGGGGGCTTCCCCTGGCAGGCCATGTGGACTATTTTCTCAGTCCACCATTCTTGTCTCCTCCCTTCCTTCCTCCCCCCCCCCATCCTTACTCCTTCCTTTTTTCTGTCTTTTGGTGCTTCTCACTTCTTCTTGCACGTCTTTCTCTCAGACCCCACCTAGCGGGATGTTTTGGCACCAATACAATTTTCACCTGTGTCACTGTGCTACCCTATATCAAGTTCAAATCTAAGAATGGGAAGTGAGACAGAAGGAAAAAGAAAGGCACAAGTCAGTCTCAGCTGATCAGTTCTCTAAATGGTTGACTTACAGCTGCGGGTTAGCAAGTTGTGACATTGTTTCTCTTGTCTCCCAAGCACTAGTTTTCTTGGTTGTCCATCTGCTGAGCTGTGTCCAGCTCAGGCTTGTGGGCTGTATTTTTGCATGATCCCTCACCCATTCTGTGATGGGGTTTGTGTTGCACATGTTCTTGTTCCTCTCGAAGTTTAACTGGAGTGAGAGCGAAATGGAAGGGGCTTCCCCCCACCCCCTCCCCCGCATGCCAGTACCTCCCTGTGCAGGGGCAGGGCCCAGATGGCTGAGCCTGCGCCCTCCCATGCTCCCCTTGGGCTAGAAACAAGGGCAACATGGCTTCGCAGATCCCAGCTGCCTATGGTTGCCCTGTGCAGCAGCCATCCGCTGGTGGGTGGGGCCACCAAACCCCTACCCTCTCCCCCATCCAGGGCTCACCTGGCTTAGGGGGCTTACCCAGGATCCTTCACACCCTTTGCTCCCCGCTGGCAAGGGAGCTCCAACAGCTAGGGACCTGGACGTACAGGCAGCCCTCAGGAGGCTGCCTGCTGTTGGGCTGGACTCAAGTCCCCACTATGCCCCCACGTGAGAACCTCCCTGCAGGGGGAGATGCCCAGATACCTGAGCCTGTGCCCTTCCATGCTCCCCTTGGGCTAGGAGCAGGGGGAAACATGGCTCTGCAGATCCGGGTTGCAGATGGCTGCCCTGTGCTGCCACCAAAACCCCCATCATGTCCCCACTCCTGGGTTCACCCAGCTTAGGAGGCTTACCCAGGATCCTTCACCCCCTTTGCTCCCTGCTGGCAAGACTAGCTGTAAGGCTTTTTTTTTTTTTTTTTTTTTTTTTTTTTTTTTTTTTGCTCATGAGACCTTAAGTGTGGAAGGAAACCGACACCTCCAGTGTGATAGCTTTAGTGGACATTTGTCTTACTCTATAGAGCAATTTATATGTGTCTCACTGGTCTTTTCTGCAATGGGATAGCACTGTCTGACAAGAGGCTTGTGAAAACCAACTAAAATGAGCTTCTTGATGCTCATAGCACGATGCTTGTGAAGTTTCTGCATCTTTTCTTTTTTTTTTTCTTCTTCAGGGAGCCTAATTTATAGCTTTCTGTTGATGTAGAAACTTGGGAATTCCCTTTCTGCATTCTGAATTTAGTCTCTGCTCCTAATTTTCCCACCTTGCTTGTTGTTTTGTGAAAAGTGGTTTTGGGAAGAGTCAGGGAAAAGCCCAGAAGGTTTCTTCCCCTCCCCCACACTGTGACTTCTGGTGATTCCTATCCTACAATTTAAAAATTGTATCCTACAATTTAAAAATGATATAAACAGTACTGTACAGTTCTAACAATAGACACACCAGGAATTTCTTGCACAGGATGCTTTGGTCACAGGGCATTTGGTGAATGATTTAATATCAAATCAGCTCAACCTACCATCAGGACCCTTACTCAGAGCATACTCAGAGCATCCTACATAAGCCTTTCCTGCCTTTCTTCTTTCTGTGACTGCCTTCTCCTGGTGCATGCATTGGTTTAGAGCCCAGAAAAACGTGTACTATGAGAGGATGTTCCTATGCAGTCGCTGTGAAACTGAAACTGAAAGCCACACAGACTTGAAAATGCCCAGTGGACTTCCATGGTTTCAGATTCATCTCAGTGTATTGATACTGAAAGCTAAAGTTAACTGGTAATTTTGTATTCCTAGTGCCACTGCAATCATGGTAAGCCTGCATTTTTGAAAAATGAAATCTGAATTTCTAAAACAAGGTCAACCTAGTAAGTATTCATTGTGCTTAAAGCTTTCCTCCTAAGGCGTGATCAACTAGCCTGAAAGCCCTCAAAACACTGCGGGCCATTGTCCATTGCGTCCTTGTGAAGAAGCGCTCTCTTCTATACTGATTGCTCAGGCCTCTTCCTCTCTGAGAAGGGTTCACAAGGACACCTGTGCGTTTCCAGGAGGTCTGGCTGACCTCTTACCAAGTTGAAAATTCTGAAGCCTGGGAGTATGGCACCTGGAGGAGTCTCACCCCTCTGGCTCCCCCTGTTGGTTGGTTATGGTGGTGCACCAGGGGACTGCTGACGGCTAGTGGATCTACCCTCAGGTGCTTCCAGGGGGAAGACCCAGGTTCATGTCCACGTTAAAAAGACCATAAACTCCAAATTTTGTTTTTCTCTTTTTGCTCTTAACTTACAGACTTTAAAGGAGCGGTGACTGCTTGTTCATGGTCATACAAGCTTTGCATAAAGAATAATAGACTCATTATTGGCTTTTTAATCTAGCTTTTTAAATATATTTTGACTCAAGATAGCTATGAAACTCACACAAAAAAATCGAGGTACAAAAAAAATAACAATCAGATAACAGAGAAGCAAGAGTTCTCCCCTCCTTACCCATTCTCCACACCCTTAGGCAACCTTGCAGCACACCACTGCTGTTGCTCTGGCTTTTCTGTGCATCCGCGATGTGCAAAGTGCATTCTGCAGGAGGTGACTCCTTAAAGGGAGCTGTGTCTGCACAGGACCTGCCCGTCCAGGTGGTGCTGGCAGCGGTGGTGGCCCTTAGGCTTGTGGAAGAGAGACCCAGTGCCGGAGTTAACGGCGCCCATCCCAAAGTCCTGAGAGTGGACTGAGGCTCTCGTGGACAAAAGAGCCAGCTGCAAAGGGGACTCCTACCCTGCTGAGAGAAGCAGGTAGCCCACCCGCACCTGGGGGAGGAGACCACGCGAGACAGGTAGGATACGCTCCCTACCTGGAGCAGACTGTGGCGTCTCCCGGCTGTTGTCACGGAAACAGCCTGGGAAGGAGGCAGCCTGGCCATTTGCATCTGTATGGACCCTGCCTATTCAGCCTAACTTTACCTCAGACTGAGTTGATAACGGGGGTGGGGAAGGAACCCACCTGGAGTTAACGGCGCCCATCCCAAAGCCCAAAAGTGCCGG
>PVHY01017291.1:0-12631 GCA_004024945.1 Uropsilus gracilis
AAAAAAAAAAAAGAAACAAAAGTAACTTAGTTATAGAACAGAGGATATGACACAAGACTACATGAGTAAGACTAACACATTTAACTGTAGTCAGGGACGAGATGGAACAGAGCAGAAACAAAACTGACAAAAATCATCAATCCACATATTTCAGATGTTCCAAGAGTCTTAAACAGAATACACGAGACAATCTAGATCCATATACAGCATGAAAACTCCACTAAAGAGAATCTTAAAAACAACTGAGGGAAGGGCCTGCAAGGAAGATAAACTTCAAAGGAGTAGCTGTTGTAATAAAACAGTTAAATTCTCAAACTCAAAGATGGAAACCAGAAGACAGTGAAATAGTATCTTCAACTTGAGGAAAGGAAATAGCTGCAAAATTAGAATTCCATGTCCAGCAAGAACATCCTTCAGGACTGAAGGTTAAATAAAACTGTCATAGTGGAATACTACTCAGTGATCAATCATGTGAATGCTAATCAGGGGAGAACTGGAAGGGATCATCCAAAGTGAAAGAAGCCAGAAGGAGAAAGATAAACACCTGATGGTTTCATTTATAGGTGGAATGTAAAGAAACAAAGGATCAGACAAAGACAACAGACTCTTGAGAACTGATCACAGATCTGAGGCATCCATGAGGAGAACAAAAAGGAGAGGGGAGAAAACAAAGTGGGGAGGAGAGCACAAGGACTCTGATGGAGGATGATGGATGCTTCAGTGGTGAGCAAATTATGGTGACCTCACACTTGGCGGGAGAATTACTAAACTGAAAAAATAAATAAAGATGTAAAATAATGGCATGTCATTAATAAAATAAACTGTAAAAAAAATTTAAAAACCTGTGGAAATAAAAAAAAAAAAAGTCATTTACCTGAAAGATAACAAAGCAACTATTTGGAAAAAACAGTGATACTATTTTAAATTAGGAAGTTGTGATTGAGAAATAGAGAACAATGAAGAAACAACTTGTATTTGGAATAAAAATCATCTTGCCCAATTATTAGAGAGAGAGAGAGATTCAGACAAGCAAGCAAAAACTGAGACTGCTATTAGCAAACTCATGCTGAAAGAAATACAAAATGGCATCTTTGAGCTTAAGAAAAATTCTCAGAAGCAAGTTCACTATCAGCATCAATGGTATACAGTAATAAAGGGAGAAAAATTTACAAAGTATTAATGCATAGGACAATAGCTTATAGAACAGGAGAATGAAATTCAAGTGTCCTAAGAAACTTACATTATACCAAAAAGAAAAATAGAAGTTGACAAAAATATAGATTTTGAGATTAGTGAGGGATGTATACAGTAATTTCCAGGGGTATCACTAGCAAAACAATATATAACTTTCAAACTCATAGGAAAAAATTAAAACTTTTCAATCACTCCAAAAGAAAACACAAAGGGGAAAAAAAAAAAAAATTAAGAGGTGAGACTCAAGAGAAAGCACATAGTAAAAATAATAAATTTAAACCTAATATATTGGTAATTATACTTATCAGATATGGGAAAAATGCATAAAAGTTAAGATTGTTGGAATGGATGAAAAAACAAAAACCAAAGTCATGTCAAAAATAGTATATGACCCTAGAACTAAAGTCTTCGGTACATATAGTACAGGCACAGGTTTATAAATACAAGGTGTAAACGAAATTATGAAGATGTGATGTGAAGATAAATGTCTGAGTGTCTGCACTCTAGATTCTTTCATACATGTAGATACCATGAGTTAAACAAAAAATTAAGAACTGCCAACCCCAAAACATTACCTGCAGCAGCCAGATGAGCTGTTACTTCATCAGCTGCTGTGGAGTTGAGTATGTCGGAATCATCGTAAGAGGTGTCCTCAGGAGAAGAAGGCGAGTCTTCATCAGCACTCAGCATACTGTGTTCAGTATATGTGGCCACATGGACCTGCTGTACTTGTTGGGCCACTGCATGGGCTTCTATGGTAGCCATGTGTTCAGTTTGAGTCACTCCGTGTTCCTCCATGAAGGTTTACTGTCAGAAAAAAAGGAAAAGAACCAGATTCAGTGAGTAACATAACACTTAAACTACCAGGTATTTTCCTCAAGAGCTGAGGAACTCTGACAAGTGTTCAATTTTACTATATACCACAACACACCAATCACAGACAGGAAATGGGATGCAACATTAAAACATGACACATAAATGGTAGAATATTTTCCTTATGTGAAAATATTCTGATGTAATTTATTGTGTTAATTTTATACCTCAGGTAGCAAAACAATAAAAACTCTTAATATAATAATAAAAAGATATTTAAGAGGTCACAGTGACTACCATTTAATATTATGGACATAAAACTCCTAGTAAGTGAACTTACTTGGCATTTCTTGGTATTTCAAAAATAAATGGGAGCTAAACATTTTTTACCTAAAATGCAATTATTTAGGCTGATTTTGCTACTTATAAAACTTGCCTCTTAGAAGTCCTGATATGGGTTTATGATATAGAATGATATGAGATGGTAACTTATAAAATAGTAAGGTAAAGATTGGCTCTCCTTACTGTGCTTGTAATATATCCCTCCCTTCACCCCACCAACCAAGATGTTATTCTTAAAAAAAGAAAAAAGGAAGAAAAAACATTTATGGCATATATACATGCATATGTTCATATTATACATGTTATCCCATAGTTTGCTTTTATCATGTTACTACATAAGAAAATTTTAACATCTCAAAACACTGACTTACCAACCTTTCTAAATAACTGCAGGATACTTAACTGCATGGATGTACCATAATCATCAATCACTGTCAGCTTCAAATTTTTGCTATTTAAACATCAATACAGTGAACATCCTTATCATATAAAACTTTCACATCGATCCCTTAACTAATACAAGAGAATTACCAGCAAGTCAACTTCTTGGTGGAAATGGGGAACAGAACTGAAAACAAGATCTCAAAGAACATATAAACATGTTCATATTTATAGCAGCATTATTCACAGTAGCTTAAAGATAGGGGCAAAGCAATTATCCATTAACAGAGGAAGGGGTAAAAAAGAAATGTGAATATACATACAATACAATACTGTTTTAGCCTTAAAAAAAGAAATGTAAACTAGACAGAGCAGAATTTCTGCAAGCTGATTTAGAAAGTCTTATCCAAAAAAAAAAAAAAAAAAAATCTGCACCTAATATCAAACTTAATAGTGAGAAACTAGAAATTTTCCTATTAAGATCAGGAACCAGTGTCCCCTCTCACTACTCCCTTTCAATACTGTAAAAGTCCTAGTTAATGCGGTATGACAAGAAAAAAAGAAATTAAAGAAAACCGTCTTTATTCACAGAGGACATGACTGTGTATGTAGGAAATGCAAAAAATTCTTGAACCTAATAAACAATTACAGTAATGTCACAGGATACCAAGTTCACATACAGAAGTCAATTGTTTTACTATACACTAGCAATGAACAATGAAATTTGAAATAAGAAAAGGGAAAAATAAACATTTAGGTATACATATAACAAAATATGTACAATCTATATGAGGAAAACAGTAACACTGTGATGAAAGAAACCAAACAACTAAAACACAAACATGGTTGTGGATAGGAAAATTCATTATTATCAAGACTTCCTAATTTTATTCTATAGATTCAATGCAATCCCAGTAAGTTATTTTATGGCCATTGACAAGTTGATTCTGAAGTTTATATGAAGAAGCTAAAGACCCAGAATAGCTACCATGACATTGAAAGAGAAGAACAAAGTCAGGAAACCAGCATTACTGAGCTTCAAGACTCACCATATAAAATAGCTGCGGTAATCAAGGCACGTGGTGCTCATGAGCAGACAGATCAATGGAATAAAGTAGGGTCCAGAAACAGATCCCCATAAATACAGTCTAGTGATCTTCAATAAAGGAGCAAAGGTAATAGAGTAGAACAAAGATAGTTTCTTCAACAAGTGGTGCTGAAACAACTGGGTATTCACATGCGAAAAATAATAATAGTAATAATAAATCTAGAAACAGGCTTCCTATTCTTCACAAAAATTAGCAAAAAATGAATCCTCTATCTAAACCTAAAACATGAAACTATAAAATTCCTAAAACAAAGGTGAAAATTTAGGTGGCCTTGGGTATGACTATGATTTTATAGATACAACAAGGAAGGTTCGATCCATGAAAGAAAGAACTGGTATTTGAATTTCATTTCAGTCAGTTAAAAACTTCTGCTCTATAAAAGACACTATAAAGAAAATGAGAAAACAACTACAAACTGGGAGAAAATTTTTGCATAAGACATTTGTTAAAGGACTGTTTTCTCAAATCTACAAAGAATCCTTAAAACTTAACAATATGAAAATGAACCACCCAATTAAAAGACTTCAAAAGACGAACAGACACCTCACCGAAGAAGATATACAAAAAAGATGTTCAATATCATGTGTCATTATAAATTACAGACTAAAACAATGAAATAAACAGAAAGAAGCAAGAGTTCTTAAAACTAAGATAACACTATAGTTGATAACACCTACTAGAAAGACTAACATCCAAAACACCAATACCACCAAATGCTAGCAAGAATTTGGAACAACTAGAAAATTCACTTTTTGCTAGAAGAAAAACAAAATGGTATAACCATTTTGAAAGAAAATTGACCAATTTCAAAGAAAAATAAATTACTAAAATTTGGAAACAACTAAGTTGAATGGACAAATAAACTCTGGACTATTCAGGCAACAGAACAATATTCAGCATTACAAGCAACTGACCTATCAAATCATGGTAAGACTTGGAGAAATCCCAGGTGCATATTACTAAGTGAAAGAAGCCAAAGTGAAAGGGCTAAATATGTAAAGATGTGGAAAGAATAAAAAAGAATAGAACACAAATTAGCAGTTGCAAGTTAGGGTGGAAAAAGGGGTGACTAAATAGTTAAAGCACAAAGAATTTTGTAGGGCAGTGGAATGACTATGACACTATAACAGTAGTGGTCATTATGCATTTGTCATGAATGCACACCCCAAAAAGCTAAACATAATGTCAACTACTGGCTGTGGTGTCAATCACCACAAATCACAACAAATGCACCATCCTGATAAGGGATGCTGGTAGTTGGAGGAGGCTGTACCAGTGTAGAAAAGGAGGATTATATGGAAAAATTGTACACTCCCCTCAATTTCATTTGTCAATTACATATCAATATAGATGGGGTGGGGGGGAAGTTAAATAAACTGAGTTGGGTATAGTAGTGCGCGCCTGTAATCCCAGTGCTGGGAGGCTGAGGCTATGGGTCGCTTGAGTCCTCAGGTTCGAGACTACCCTGGGCAACATACCAAAACCTAGTCTCTAAAAAATAGCTGGGTGTGGTGGCACGTGCCTGTAATCCTAGCTACCTGGGAGGTTGAGGCCAGGGATCACTTGAGCCCACAGGTTTGGGCCTACCCTGGACAACATAGCGAGACCTAGTCACAAAAAAAAAAAAAAAAAAAAAAAAAAAAAAAAAAAAAAAAAAAAAAAAAAAAAAAGAGAAACTGACACACAGTATAACATGGATGAAATCTGTGGACAAAAGGGCAAATATTGTATAATTCCACTTACATGAAGTACCTGGAACAGTCAAATACATAAAGACAGAAAACACCAACCATGTACTGACAAAGCTGCTCAGGCACATTGAGATCAGACATACCTACTGTCATGCTGAAAGATGAAAGGAAATCTTACAGAATAAAATCCACAATGTATACCCATGACAAAGAAAAGAATCAACTACCTTCAAAAAAAGAAAAAGACAGAAAACAGAATGGCAGGGGCCAGGTGCTGGGTGGAAGCGAAACTCAGGTGATGCCTCACAGGTAGAAAGTGTCAGTTTTGCAAAGTAATTGAGTTCTGGAGATTAGTAAAAGAAAATTGTGAAAGTACTTAATAATACTGAACTATACACTAAAAATGCCAAATGTTGTTATATATATTTTACCACAATTTAAAAATTATCCCTGATATCACTGTTACTTCTGCACAAAGATAACCACAGCAAAATAATAAAACTAGCCCTCACTAGCTTAAAAACAAAACAAAAACTTTATTTGTATAAATAAATATTAAAGGTAAAATTTTTGCTCAAGATATATATATTTCAAATTTTGATGCATTTTTAAAAGCTGAGAGTTCAGCTTGTACACTAACATAATCTCTTCTTGTACAACCCACCCCAGTCCAACACACACCTGAACATTTGAAATTCTGAGATTCAAAATTTGACTATTATGTAAACAGCATGGCATATTACTGCTAATCCCACCCCACCCCAAAAAAAGGGTAGCCATCTAGATATAGAAATGTGGCCTCTATGGTTACAAGTAAAAAGAAAATAATTATCTACTCACACAAAATTCTTCTGTGAATTTTTTTTCTTCTACTCAATCATAAAACTCTCCTTTTCCTTCGCGGGGTGAGGGGGGTGTCTTCTAAAATCCTGTTTCTCTGAGCAGTTGCATTTTTAAGCTTAATCAGAAACTTCAGGTCACCTGTTTCCATATAGATAACCAAATTTTTACTTTTCTGAGGCTCTTGTTTTCTATTTTACATTCTGTGCTGCTTTCAAGTCTTTTGCTGTGATTTTTATGTATCTCTTTCTACTTTCGTACCCTGGTACACATCACAACATCCTTCTAGTCCAGTGATTCTTAACTTTGGTACTATTCAACTATCTCAAGGAATAGTCTTTATTTCAAAATAAAATTCACTTTAATTACAAATTAAAATAACCACAACATGCCACAAATCCAAAGAGATGGGAGATGACTAAGTATCACTTGAAACCCTTTCTACACACTCTGCTTGTAGTCACCTCACCAGCCCTGGATATCTGCTCAGCATGTATCCTCAGACTCATACCCTCTTCTCTTCAATGGGACTTTTAAAGAGACACATGGTAAAATAATATGTCACTAGTAGATAAGAAGATAAATAAAACATGACAAAATGTTAACATCTGCAAGATCTGGGTTATGAAAATTATACTACTTTTGCAAAAACCTTTTCCCAAAGTCTGAGATCATTTGTAAATAAAAACACTTTTTTTTTCTGCATAGCAAAAAAATTTTTATTTTAATTTTATTTTTGTTTTTAGAGACTAGTCTCGCTATGTTACCCGGGGTAGTCCCGAACCCACGGACACAAGTGAACCCTAGTCTCAGCCTCCCAGGTAGCTGGGATTACAGGTGCACGCCACCACACCCAACTAAAAACACTTTTCTTAACAAGAGGTACCTTCTAAGGTTTCTTCCATGTGATATGTTTGATGTGCTTCAGAATAGTAAAGGGAACTTTAGACTTGTATATATCTAAAGCACAATTAACACACTAAGTCACACAAGTAAACAAAATACAGATGAAAGGACGATACCATTAAAATGCTATTTTTCCATCCATTTCACTGTGCTTCTAGTGTAAACAACAAACTACTCAGTGTACTTAGAATTCTGGGTACTTCAAAACTGTTTTTAAATGATTTGGAATTAGACACCATCTAAACTGCTTTTCAGTGGGATTTGCATGCCCCGCACTCGGCATAATGGATTTCAATTCTTTTCTCCAGAATGCAGTTCACAGCATAAATCAATGGGGCTGTCTGCTTCACTGTCTTGCCACTTCCACCCAGTGCCTCACCTCTTTCTACCGCTCTCCATCACATCCTCCACCTCCTCTAAATATTTTTCTTCCATACACTGTGAAAGACCAAGGAAGGTATTTCAGACTTCTTTGAACCAGAGTGAGATACTTGTAAATAATGCTTCCAATGTCTCCATAAATAATAAGCAAAACAGGCTGGCAAACTCTAAGCACCACTGGAAAGCACATATTGCTGGAAACCATTGTACCCCAGTGATACATTCTAACTTGTGTTCATGAGGAGTCAGTCATTGAAGAGCAAAACTGACACTACTAATAGATAAAAACATTAAATGATATGAAACTTTAAAAAGAGCATGGACTATTACTACCAAATACCTAAAGCCCCTCAACAAGTAACCTAACCTTTAAGTCTCAATTTCAACATATTTTAAATGGGAGGGGAAAAAATGCCCCTATCCTCAAAAGGATTAGATGAGATTATCCAAATAAAGTGAGGCTGGGAAGAAACACTGAGCCTGGGAGTAAGTGCCCAACATTAATTACTATGATGATATTAAAATTCCTGCCAAGAAGGATTCCATCCTTCTTGACTCGTCATCTGATTAATCACGCAGAGTGTATCTCAATTTCTTCACCTTTAAGTTAGGCATTCATCTCTGAGAATACGAAATTGTATGAGTTGCCTAATTGTATGCAAGAGCTTTTGAGCCAGACATCTAAAAAGCCCCCCTCTTTTTAAAAACTGTATTAACCCCAACAACTGTACTACTCCTCTCCCTGGGAAAATAAGAAAACCAGGGAACCAATGCCCCAAGCATAGTTTCATGACAGCATAGAAAATGGAGCCAGCAGATGGCTCCGACAGTGACTCCTCTGAACAGATGTGGAAAGCAAGACGGAGGCACTGCAACACACAAATCATCTATGACTCTGAGCACGACATCCAAACAAAAAGACATTTTCTATCACTTGAGTCAGTGATGTTCAGATTAGTCAATGCTCCATTTTACTAAAGCCTCTTTCGACAAGCCTGGATCATCACTTGTGGCATGTGTTTCACCTAAGGCTCTTCCTTACTACCTAAATTATACGGGCAAGGTGAAGTGGCTGTTTGATACAAAGGAGACCTTCTGCCATTCCAGGCAACCAAGAGTGGGGCTGAAAGATAATGGAAGAGAACTCAGAAAACGGACTTTCCTGCCCCAGAATACCCTAGTAGTGGACATAAGGCGCCTGTGTTTTTTAAGACTCAAAACAGGAAGAGCCAGGAGATCGGATTAAGGTATAACTTAGGTAAAAGGTCAGAGAAAGCACTGTCCAGTCAACGTCAGCACCGCATGAGAAGAAAAGCCAGGACAACTGGCTAAGAAAGAGCCCCAGAGCAAGACTATATCTCCAGGCCAAACCAGGGGCAGACATCTGAGAGAAACTAACATTTCTGGACATCTCCGGAAGCCACGCTGCCTAAGTAGGACAGAAATTTCACTCACAGAACCACCTTTCTCCAGAAAGTCGATGGTCAATGGATGGATCTGATTCCTGGGGAACAGAGCAAAATTCTTACCAGGAATTTTTTTTTTTTTTTGATCACAAATGAAAGTCAAAGTCAAAGCAGGAAGTAAAATGTAGCTTAATTCAGAGTAATAAATAAAGTTCAAGACAAGAGGAATACATTTTACCTTTCTAGGAACATTCTGTTTCAAATAGCCCAAGAGTAAATGAACTTGCAAAGAATAAAACACACAGCCACACCAACTGAATTCTATCAAAAAAAAAAGGGGGGGGGGGACGGAAGAGGGCCACCATAGTTAGCACACAGTTCACTGCTTTCCATGCTCAGACTCCAACTACAGTGACAAATCCAAAAAGAAATTAAATATGATATAAAACAAAATGTGAAAGTTGTGAGCCTTGATAATGTAAAAGCAAAACTAAGGCTGAAAGGAGGAAGGATGGAGAAGTGGCTGGGAACACCAACAGCCTAGCTTTACACAGTGAAGAAATGAGGAGACATCAAGAGCTGACCGGTGTAACTATAAAAACAAAGGGAAAGGAAAGGGAACACTGTGAGGTAATCCTTACAGAGAAGGAATTAAAAATGTCCAAGAGTGATAACCAAGGAAGAAATGACATACTATATTTAGAACAATAGCGCAGGTATTAAGTTCTTTTCATAAAGTAAAAACTAGGCCAGGTTCAAGTGAAGAAACAGTCTTTCATTGAATAAGATTAACTTCCTAACATTTGCTTATTTCCTCACATCACTGTTCATTTTTGGACAATATCTGACTTCTTCCCCCCCCAGGGGTAGTCCCCATAGTTCTCCTACCACCACAGCAGCCATGATAAATCTCCACAGTCCTTTGTGTTCTTCCCTTCCCAGCTATGACCCCCTCCCTCTCCCTCCTCTGCTATAGGTCTCAGATCCACAGTCAGTTTGCAAGTTTTGCTTTTTTTCCTGACCCTTTCTTTGGTTTCTCCATACTCCAAATACAGATGAAACCATTCAATATTTATCTTTTTCCTTCTTGCTTATTCACTTAGCATAATCCCTTCCAATTCCATTTATGTTCCTGCAAAATGGCATAAGTTTATTTTTTTGATTGCTCAGTATATATACCACATCTTCTGAATATGTTTGGGGGCATTTAGGTTATCTCCATACCTCAGCTATGTGTAAACAGTGCTGCAATAAACACAGGAGTGCAGGTTTCTTTTCAGATAAGTATACTTGTGTCCTATGGGTAGATTCCTAGGAGTGGAAGCACTAGGTCATGAAAACTTTTAGTGCTTTGAGGGACATCCACACAGTTTTCCTGGTTGAATCAGCTTACACTCCAGCAATGTACAAGGGTTCCTTTTTCACCACATCCTTGCCAGCATTAGCTGTTTCTGATTTTTTTTTTTAAGCTGGGCCATTCTCACAGTATGAAATGGTATTTCACCATGGTTTTGATTTGCATTTTCCTGTTAATATTAACTTCCTAATTTAGAGTGTCTACAACTCATCAAAATTTTGTATGACTAGAATTACATCTTTTCATTCTAATATACTGATAAAATTTATAAATATTTATTAATATTAATATCCAAAAAACCCAGTTAAGAATGATGCCTCGATAGAAAATGTGAGAAAAACAAACCCAGCTTCACAAAGACATCAGGATGTAAGCTCACTGAAGGCAAGGCTTGGCCCATAAAGTTTCTATGAATAGTAACTAATAAAATTTGTTCATAATACATGCTGTGGTAATTGCTAACACATTTTAATTACTAAAGCTAAAGTCAGGCGATTAGAGTTACTATACCTCCCACACATATATGGTTGTGCTGACTATTCATCTCTTGTCTCTCACTCCCAAGCCCTCTTTTCTGTGTGTTCTGAACTGCTCTATATCCAGCACTGGCTGGGTCAACCAAGCTTGCTTACCAGTTTTTACCTGCCAGGTTCCTGCTAGGTTTTGCCAACAGGAGGTTACAGGGTGAGAAAGGAAGAAAATACACATCCTTTTCAGAAATTACTCAAAGTGATGATAAGCAACAAGATTTTATAGTGACTTATATAAGCGTATTGACATTTTATACTGTCAAGAAAGTGATTCCAAGAACAATTCTATTAGCCCACTAGAAGCTATTTTCATATAGTGATGGGAGTTGAATGCAAAATCTTGAGTTTGAGGAATCACTAAAAAGAGGCTGCTAGAGAGTATAAAATGTCTTGTGAAAGAGAAATGGGACACTCAGAAGTGAGAGTGGGGTGCAGACAGAAAGGGAAGTAGGCAATAAAAACACAAGATTTGGCTGGGCATGATGGTGCATGCCTGTAAACAGCAGTCTAGGAAGCCGCGGTCGGGGCCAGGGATCGCGGTTTGAGTCCCGCCAGGGGCACATAGCGAGACCTAGTCCCAAAAAAATATAGCTGGGCGTGGTGGTGCATGCCTGTAATCCGAGCTACTTGGGAAGCTGAGGCTGGGATTGCTTGAGTCTGTGGTACCCTGGGCAACGTGAGCCTGCTGTTCTACAGGCAAAAATAGCGAGACCTAGTCACAAAAAACACACACACACAAAATTACCTAAGTCTATCTTACCTGCTCTATTTAAGCATTTAATAAGTCTAACAATTCAGCAGACCTCAAAAATAGATATCACAGTAATATAACAAATGCCTTTTTATGGAAAATAACAGTCACAAAAATATGTCCTGTTTTTCAATGAGCAGATCATGCCAGGTACCTTAACAAATGAAAAGAGGATGTGGTAGTAACGGTAGCCTCGACCTTCGTCTACTTCTACTCTAAGTTCTTGGCAGGATACAATAGTGCTTGGGAACTAAAACCACAAGCATGGTTTGCAGTGATCTAGTTATGGTTCTTTCCATACAGGGTATTCAAGGTCTCCTTGGTCTCAAATCCTTGCCCTGACACTCACTGTCAAGTCTAGTTTCACTTGACTTTTGTGCATGAGCTTTACCATCACTCAAATCAGGAGAATGATAGAACCTACCTAACAGAATTATTGTGAGCCCCAAATAAGTTAGTATTTATTGTAAAGTGGGATATGATATAGAACGAGTGCTAGATAAATATAATTAATTATAATACCATTCAATTTTAAGAACCAGGTAAAGCATAGAAATGTCAAGGATGACTTACTCTCTTTTTTTAGACTAGGTCTCGCTATTTTTGCCCGTGGAACCGCAGGCTCTCGTTGCCCAGGGTACCACAGACTCAAGCAATCCCCAGCCTCAGCTTCCCAGGTAGCTGGGATTACAGGCGGGCGCCACCACGCCCAGATATTTTTTGGGAACTAGGTCTCGCTACGGGTCCCAGGCGCAACTCAAACCGTTATCCCTAGCCCCGGCCGCTTCATAGGCTGAAGCTTACAGGCACGAGCCACTGTGCCCAGCCTAAGGATGACTTACTTTTGTATCTGGAGGAAAAAATGCTAAAGATCACAGCACAGGAGAGACTAAACAAAGACCTCTAGCAGAAGGCAATTTTTGACCTTTT